>PVKS010004027.1:0-97535 GCA_004027875.1 Aplodontia rufa
CAATGATATTGCAGCCTTCGAAGGTAAATGGATGGCTATGGAAGAGATCATGATGAGTAAAATCAGCTTAACCCAGAGATCTAAGGGTCGATTGTCTCCACTCATCTGTGGAGGTGGGGACTAGACCCTGGACAATGAGAAAGTTGGTCTAGTAGCATGAATTAAATCCAGATAAGATGTAATGCTTTACAATCTAACACTTTTTTTAGAGTTATAGTGGGAAGGGGAAGGGAGGGATAAGGGAGGGTAATTGGGGGGCACTCCTGCGGATAAATGCAATATCCAGAATATATACACATTTTATATTATTTTGTTAAAATCTTGTAAGGTTGCTCAAAAATAAAATAAAAAAATAAATAAATAAATAAAAAGTTGTCAAAAAAATGAGATTGTATGTATCTTTGTAGGATGAATGATTTTTGCTCAAATCTTGAACACTGTGACTACAACATTAAGACACTGAATGTTATTTAAATCATATTTTTATAGAGGACTGAACTTAGGGAGACTTCACCAAAAAATTACATCCCAAGTTCTGTTTTATTTTATGACAGAGTCTTGCTAAGTTTCTGAGGCTTGTTATTTTTCTGCCTCAGCTTCTGTAATCCCTGAAACTACAGGCATAACTTATGTTTTTGAAGAACTTCTCTGATGTTGATTAGGTGGTTCAAGGGATACAGTTGCCTTGTTACCATTGTGTGGAGATGAGCAATCATATTCCCCAGTAGACCTTCTTTGATGCTTCCTGGTGTAGGTTCACCTCATTACTTCTGGGTGTTCTTGAATTTTAGTCTTCTGCTAGGTCCTTACTACCACTATCTCATACAACAAGAGAAAAGCTTCTGGCATCTAAGGACACAGCAGGGAGTTAGCTAGCTCATCATTCAGTGTCCCACCAGCCTTTTCTGACAGCCCATGCATGTATGATATGCTTTGTGGGGATGGAGTTAAGTATCCTCACTAATCTCCATTGACTCTATTACTCCTGCAGTCTGAAAACTCCAACTCTTCTGAACGACTTCTCCAAACCTGTACTAAGGGGTGACTCATTATAAGCCCAAAACAATGGAGGTGCAGTGTCTTCCTGATATTTACTTATGGGATGGGATAGTTCCATAGTTTGTTTTTTGTTTGTTTGTTTTAACTTACTTTACCTGAGTAATGTAAACAATCATTTTTAAAGTTTCTGTCTTTCTGGGTTGCCACTTTTTGATTCTTGGGGTAGACATTTTTGGGGCCTTTCCCCTTAGAGCATGGAATTATTCTTATTATTATTTTAAGAACAGTCCCCAGGGACCAAAGTGAACTACTCAGTGTAATAGTTAATAGTTGATATTCAAGTAAATGAGACATTAAAATAGGATCTTTTGAAGGAATTTTAGTTTCCTATTTCTTTTCTTTCTTTGTGTGTGAACCCAGTAGTACTTAACCACTGATCCATATCCCCAAAACTTTTTATTTTTACTTTGATACAGGGTCTCACTAAGTTGCTGAAGTCCTCACTAAGTAGCTGAGGCTGGCTTTGAACTCGGGATCCTCCTATCTCATTCTCCAGAGCCCCTGGGATTACAGGGTACTCCACATGCCCAGGTGGAATCATTTTCTTAAATGTCAACTATAGTGTATAATGAACTTTGAACTAAAAAAAAAGTGAATTAAAAAAAGCTTTGAATTTAAAAAAAAAGTGTTGTTTTATTGTAGAGGAGACCTGCCTGTGGAGCAGAAGTGACTCTAAGCATCCACAATAGCTGGTGGATCTCACAGGAAGGATTTCAAAGAAGTTGCATAGTACTGAGTTGCAGAGTACTGACAGGAGCTTAAAAGTGGGAACTCAGCACCTTCCCTGAGTGGACAACTTCTGGGGAGAACAACATGATTCTTGAAGGAGTCTGGGGTTTTTAAGGGATTTGAGTCCCTTTGTTCTTGTTTGTTCCTTATTCCCTTTTATGCAGCTTATTACCATTTGGATAGCCTTCAGCAATACTTTTTTTGTGTGTCCTGGGTTGTGGGTCCACTTCCTAGTCACAAGAGGTAGCTGCCCCATGGTTTTAGTGATAACCCTGTCCAAGGGGTGGGTATGACATGCTTTTGAAAGTATAGTTCCCTTAAGGAGTACTAATCAACTATGGCAGGGGGAGATTTGGTAGATGAGTGCCCATTTTTCTATTTTGTGAAGTTATCTATGATTCCCAATCCTATGTCCTATGGTTTTTCTATGAAATAAATGTCTGATGTCTATTTTCAGTGATGTCTTCCCACCACCTATCTGCTTATTGCTGCCTATCTACCTAACATTTTCCAGATATGTCAATGAAGGGGCACTAAATTAAAGAAAAAAAAACTTAAAATTTATAAACATATCAGAATTACAATTGCAAAATTTAGAGAGTATTTTAATTTTGGTACATATATGATTTTTGTTTTAATTTGGTTTATGTCCTTCTTTGAAGTGAAGAGGTAAATGGGGGATAAGGGAATTTCTTTAAAACATATCTTTTTCTAAAGCTCCTGATCCATCCCTGGACACAAATTAATGATTAAGTAAATAAATCTAGATACTTTGTAGATGTGTGTTATTGGCTTTTATTTGTACCTTGAAAAGTCAGGGGTTATGTTGCAAGAAGAGTAACCTCACCACTAACATGTTCTATCAACTTCTAGATTTGTCCTTATCCCTTTTCTTCTCTTTTTTTATTTGACTTAACTACTACTTATATTCTTTCTTTTATTCATAAATCCTATGTCAAAAATATGGTCATTCCTATAACCATCCCCTCTGGGTTAGGAATTGATTCCCTCTGATTTCTTCTTTTTGTTGTTGTTGTTGTTGTTGTTGTTGGTTTTACCATGTGGCATAAGAAATGTCTTTTTGCCTTTTGTCTTGTCTACCAGGTCTAGATTCTTGAAGATAGTGACTATGTTTGTTTGTATCTGTGTTGCCTAATAGAATCTCTTGACAGAATAGGTCCTTACTATGTATTTGTTTAAATAAACTGCTTCTAAAATTATTTAATAAGATATTTAGAACATCATATATAGATATGTATTTCTGTATTTATAAAATTCATCATCATTACATATATAATAATGTATTGCATATAATAATTAAGCTCTCATTATTCTACAGATTGTTTTATGAGGCAAAATTATATACTTTTAAATACACTTCTAATTTATTCAAAATTTCTGGAGTGAAAACCATATCAGTTTGATAGAAAAATAGACAAAAGCTTTCAGTTTGTGGCCTGGTGGCTAAAATGAAACTGTTTCTTATAGAAACAAGAAATAAATAAATGGAGAAGTTGAATAAGTAAACTACCCTTACTTAGGTTGGGACTGGGATGCAGTAAAAGATAACCATCCTGCTCTCCAGCAAAATGTGTCTTGGGATGCTTAATGACCACAATGGTCAGAACCTCAATTTTATGTCTCATCCAATCAGATCTCTTGTCTCTCAAGACACTAAAATGAGGAGTAAGTCATAAGGAAATCAATACTGTTATGTTTAAACCAGAGGCTATTTAGACCAAAACACATTCCATTTTCTCATTAGCCATGGAGCCAAAGCTGGTGGGGAAGAATTGCATTCATCTGAAATTGCACACAGATGGAACTGTTGCTTCCCACTGCCTGCTGAAGGCTCCAAAGTGGATAGAATCAAACAATTTTACTAAAACTTACTTGAAAAATGCATGTTGTTTCCTTCCATTTATTCAATAATTGATTAATTAAAGCCTGCTTTACTTTTCTTGGTGAATTTCTGTTTGATTTTGCTTTATATTATTGAAGTTTGGTTAGCTTTAGAAGATGTATTTTAAAGGAAGTTTTTCAAGATTTGAGGAAATTTAATTTCCTTTTTAAACAAGAGCATAATACATCAGATTTATAAGTTCATGAATTGAGATATGTAGATTGATTTATTTCTCCTTTATATACTTTCCATATAATTGAAAAGTGAAGATGGTTTCTATTCTTACTTGGTACCTTAGAAATTGGTTCAATTTAATTCAATACTTTATATTACAAATATAGTATGTGTTATTTATAATGTTTTCATTTTTCTGCTACTAACATTAAAAACTCTAAAAGAAGCAAAGGAACTTTAATTTGAACATGTTTAACATAATCAGTATACCTAGAATGTTATCATTTCAACATATAATCAATATATAAATTGTCAATTTGATATTTTAGTTTCTTTTCTTAATAATATGTATTAGAATTCTATTGTGTAGTTTACATCTATAGCACATCTAAATGTGGGCTAGGCTTATTTTAAGTGCACAAAAGCCATGCCTGGCAAATGGCTACCATAGCTGACAAGATAATTCTGTTTGATACAACTATAGCAACTCATCAATACTGAATCCTTATGAAAATTGCCCTATTGCATTTGATCATGGTGCAATTTTAAATTTTTTTAGAAATTTCTCTCTTACTCTCTCTACCATATTTTTTAAAAAAATATATTATTTATTGTATCTCAAAATATCTGTGGAATATACTGGATGTGATAGATTTACAATCAGTAATCAGAGAGCAATTTGAATTATCATTTGAATTAAACAACATGTCTTCATGCAGTTGCTATTTAACAACAGGTGATTATCCATTTTAACAGCTGCTAAGTGGTGTTAATTGCTGGCTGTAGACCTCAAACTGAGCGGTTTTCTATGTACTGTACAAACAGAACAAGTGTAAGTAGAAGTTAAAATAAAAAATTATCCTTATTACAATAAAGTATAGTATAAGGGGATATAATGTTTCCATATAACCTGTGCCACATATGAAATTGAAAAGGACAGGTAATATGGGAGAAAATATATATACACACATAGTTGTGATTTTTTTCAAATAATAAATGATTGAAGCATTTGTACATATATTAGAAATGTTCTAAACATTGCCTGCATTTATGAAACTGCTGTTGGATGGAGTGAGTTCTAAGTATTTAAATTATTTAGTAAGCAATATGGTTAAAGGCTGGAGGAAGTTGAAAAATAATAAGCATTGTCAAACTGATTGCAGGAAACACTGTGCAAAAGAAGCAGAAGTTATTAGATCAATAGTCTATGCTGACTAAACTAAGTTATATTGATATTTATTGGTGTTTCAGTTTTTCTTTTGGTTTCTAAAATGATAGAAAGCAATAATTGTTTTCTGTTTTTAATGAAAGAGATAGTGAAACAATAAATTAATCACATGGTGATAACTGAAGTGTTATTTAAAGTAGTAAACATGACACTGGAGTGGTGGCTCAGAGGTTGGAGCATTTTCCTGGCTTGCTCAAGGATCTGGGTTCAAACCTCAGCATCACGTACACAACTAAGTGTTGGAAAAACAAAGGCCAGATGAAAAGCTAAATAAAATTGATTCTTTCTTTCTCTCTGCCTCCCCTTCCCTCTTTCTCTCTTAAAAAAATGAAATAAAAATAAATAAATAAAATAATAAAAAATAAAAGATTAAACATGGGGAGTATAATTTACTCTTAATGATATCTGTTGCTAAAATTAAGAAATTGATGCATGTAGAGCATTTCATGATCTAGTTTGGGGTGTGTGTGTGTGTGTGTGTGTGTGTGTATGTATGTGTATGAGACCGATTTCAGAATCTTCCCTTTATTTCTTATTCTATACAACCATCTGTTGATGCTATGGCTTCCAGACACAAAATTTATGTGCTTGTTACTTTTCAGAGATGAACTTTGTGTTCTTTGTAGTTTTAATGGGATCAAATATGTACCTGTTATGTGGAAGTCAGATTTGTGGCCCCAGAGTTGAAGAATGAAAGTGAGGGACATCACGGTGAGCAGAGCAGACAGATTTTATTTAAGAAAGAATACACGACATAGGTGTTGGCACCACCTTCCTTAACAAGGCTCCCATAGTGCAAGAAATAAAGCTCATAATAAATAAACGGGATGCCATTAAACTAAAAAGCTTCTGCACAGCTAAAGAATTAGTCAAAAGTGGAAAGAGAGAGCCTACAGAATGGGATAAAATCTTTGCCTGCTGCACCTCGGACAGAGGGCTAATATCCAGAATATACAAAGAACTAAAAAAATTGAACACCAAAATCACAAATAATCCACTCAATGAATGGGCTAGGGAGCTAAATAGAAATTTCTCACTAGAGGAAGTTCAAAAAACCCATAAATATATGAGAAAATGCTTCACATCACTAGCAATCAGAGAAATGCAAATCAAAACTTCACTGAGATTTTATCTCACTCCTGTCAGAGTACCAAAAATGAAGAATACGAACAATGACGGATGCTGGAAGGGTTCTGGCAAGAGAGGAACACTCTCACACTGTTGGTGGGATTGCAAGATTGCACAGCCACTCTGCAAAGCAGTATGGAGATTCCTCAAAAAACTAGGGCTGGAACCACTTTAGGACTCAGAGATTCCACTCCTGGGTGTTTTCTCCAAACAACTAGAATTAGTTTATTACAGAGATACAGCTACATCAATGTTTTTAGCAGCTCAATTTACTATAACTAAAGTATGGAACCAACCCAGATGCCTCTCACTGGAGGAAGAGATTCAAAAATTGTGGTACATATATACAATGGAATTCTACTCTGCTATTGGAGAGAATGATATTGTGGCATTTGTAGCCAAATGGATGGAGATGGAAAAAATTATGCTGAGTGAAATATCCCAAACTAAGAGACTCAAGGGCCAAATGTTTTCTCTCATATGTGGAAGCTAGAATACAATCAGAAACATTCTGAAAGTTTGCTAAGCTAATAATAACCTCAACATGGGTGAATTTTTACAGGAACAGGGGGAACCTTGCCTATGGCACTGGGGGATGAAGGGACAGGGTTAGCAAGAGAGGTGGGGAGGGTGAGAAAAAGAGAGATATCAAGGAAACTGGAGGGAGGGAGTAGTGGTGGGGAACCTTCGACTTCCATGAGAAGCCCAACTAACAGGAGGGTAAAGTAGGGGAATCATGGGATTGGGGAAAATATAAAGGGGTAAGTTCATGAATTGGCATCAGCCTTGGCTTCCTCTGTCATTATGCATGTGCTCTTGATTGTGTGGCAATGATTCCATCCTGAATGTAAGACTATGTTAAACAGAAAAAAACAAAGAATAAAAGAGACACCTTCAGTAGAAGGGAATCTTGGAGTCAAGTACTCAAAAAGGTGATCTGGCTCTTCTTATTAGTCTCTCAAGATTTCCCCACTTTGGTTAATCATTGCCTTCCCTCTCCCATTCCTAGGAGCATGGGCACAGAAGTTCTAGTTTGAGCTAGTCTTTTTCCGGAGTCTGCCAGCACCTTTCTAAGCAGAGGGCCTTGTTAGCAGAGGGGGAGGTTGAACTGATATGTACATCTATCTTTTTGGAACATCAGATATTCTTTGCTCACTTAGAAAGATGACCATCAGCCAATTTCCTTCTTATTGACTCTTATCATTCTGACTACACTGACTGCCTGACCTTTTCCTCCCTGTCTCAACACCACCTTAAAAATAAGAAAATTCTGACTTGAGAGTAAATATGTCTATTACTGCTTATTTCTGAAAAGAAATGATAATTATTTGAAAGTAATAGATTTTAAATGCAGTTAGAAAAGAATTTTGAAGATATATGTTGTTAGAAATATTATTTTAAAAAAACATCTCCCAAACCAGAATATGCCCATACAGGTCAAAGAGAAATAAATTTTGTTGAAAAAGCATTAAACCAGCATGTTATGTGCATCACTGACAATCTACTAAAAGATCACAAAGACAGAAAGAACTCATCCCTTTATACAGTCAAGCAGATACAACCCATTACATATATGTTCTTAAGATAAACATCAACTACACCCCAGGTAAGAGGACTTAACACTATTTGCCCAGTTCACCTTAAATATGCTTGGTAATTTGGGTGAACATCTTAGTAACTGGACTTTTTACTATGGAAAAATAAACTGCTCATATCTCAATGAAAGGAGGTAGTTTTGCCACTTGGAGTCAGAAATCAGCTGTAGTCTCCCCACTCACAGAAAGGGGAAGTAATGGTCCTGTTTTGCTTGGATGTTTTCATCTCCAAGGGGTGGTTTCTGTGTCTTTAAGAAAGATATTACTGATCATAAAGCTGGCAAATGCTTACTTAGTTCTTAGGAAAATTTGCATACATTTCAGAAAGACAAAGAACTTAAAATTACAAATGTTGTTTATTATTCCCTAAATTAGTAACTCATGCTCTACCAGTTGTCAACTAGCATTTATTGGACTCTAATACCACACTACAGGCACTGCTACAATGTGTAATTTAGCTGTGTTTGGTTCATCTGCACCTGAGGATTTGTATTATCTATGTAAAAACGGGGTTTCTGTTGATGCAATTAGTTAACTAGCAAAATGCATGTTAGACATGGTACCAAAGATAAACAGATTACCTATAATATTATAGATTTACTTCCTATCTTTACACCAACATGGCATAAAAATTTAGGAAGCATTTTTGATAAGTAATGCTGGAAAGGTTCCTTAGGTTTGAATGTTAAATGGTTATTTTTCTCATTTTTTTTCTAGGAATCCCTAGTTGCATGGCCCTTTTGGATATGCAGATGACTGGTGTAACTGAAATACATTCCCATTTGCCCAAGGTGAATTTTCCACAGAGGATGTTTTGAGTTCTCTGAAAAAAAAGCAAAGACTTGGAAGAACATTTAATGTTACTCTCTTGTTAAATGCACCCTTAAAATTCAGCACGTGTGACAGGAAATGGTTAGTAATTCGCTTTCCTTGCCAATTTTAGGGAGAGGCCACTGAAAGAGAAGCTATCTCATACCCAAGGCTACTTACTGGCTCCTAAAAATTCCAAAATAACTTAGTTCTTTGACTTAGTATAGTTTGGAATGAAAATATCTCTCTTACTTGTATTTCTTTACGAACACTATTATATACTGAGTCTTTTATAAAAACACAGCACATTTTATCTCATCAGAATTAATTGATGGACATATGAGTGACAAAGTGTGTAACAAAGAACATCTTTATTCAGGAATATTTGAAATTCTCATTATTTTATTAGGATATAATGCCAGAAGAGACATTATTTATTCAATATGTGATTGTAGCTTGTTACAGTGAGTTAAATTATTTTCCAGAATATAAAGTGACTGTTTATAATACCTCTATTTGTCTAGTATGTTAAAAGTTACCTCGGTTTTCTCCAAATCATCTTTTATTTTGAACATAATGGGAAAGAGAAACAAATCAAACCTCCTGATATTACAGGACAAACAGTTTACCAACCAACTCTTTCCATTGTTTCCGCTCTATATGCAAACTGCATATACACATGGATGAGCGGTAACTATGGGGGGCATCATGATTGCGATCAAAGAACAATGCAGATTCCTGGGGAAGGCAACAAGCAGCAATGAGTGCATGACATGGCACTAAATTCATGAAAGCAAAGTTATTAGTCATTCCTGAAGGAAGAAACAAACAGAACACGAAGGGTAATAGTTTATACCTAAAAGTGGATACTTAAGTCAAGTTGGAAGATGTGGAAGATTTCCTCACGTGTCATGCGAATGATATTGTTAATTGTTCTTTGAGGAAAACTTAAGATATGGCCAGAACAATATTAAGAAACTGTATTTGTAACCATGGCTAGTGAGGGCTGGAGACAAGTGATGTTAGAGGAAAAGTAGAACTGTGCTTTAAGTGTTCTTATTTCCTGTGCTTACGTGTGGCCTCACATTACTTGTGCCGACTTCAGACTGAACCTTCTGTTGAGGTAAATGTGACCCCTTTGTGAATTATAGTGAGTATTTGGTCATGCTTTCTCAGGCAAAAATATTGACTTTATGAATATATGCCTAATTGGTTAATAGAAAACTGGGTGATGGGATTGAGTACAAAGGATCGAGCTTAACTTCTTTCAATCCCTTTGATTTTTTTAGATGTCATTATTTGTATATGTTAATCTTGCAACTAAAAAATACACAGAAAATCATGAACCAGAAAGTACATAATAATTAAAATATTTTATTAAATCAGAAATAATTGAAAGTACGAAAGTAAAATAATTGAATAAGTTAAAAATTTAATAATTTTTAGGTGAATTTATATTTTTTTGATAAATATCCAGGAAGGGTATTTAGTTTTTGCTTTTGTTTTTGTTTTTTTAAGAGAGAAGGACAGTGAGAGAGAGAGACATAGTCAATTTTTTTTTAGTTTTTCATGTAGCTTTTATTGCTCTGACACTTAGTTGTGTATGTGGTGATGGGGATTGAACCCACCTACTTGTGCATGCAGGGCAAGTGCCTTAACTGCCCATCTCTCCAGCCCCTAGGCAAGGTTTTTTTTTTTTTTTTTTAATTCTTAAAGAAAGAGGGACAGTGAAAGAGAGAGAGAAATAAAGGGAGAAACTTTTTTTATTTAGTTTTTCATGGGGCTTTCACTGCTCTAAGACATCATTGTGTATGTGTTACTGGGGTTCAAACTCTCGTACTCGTGTGTGCTGGGCAAGCACCGCAACTGCCAAGCCACCACTCCGGCCCCAGGCAGGATATTTTGAATCATTGTGTTTACCAAAGAAAAGTCACATCATAAATATCCAAAAATACAATTGGTATTGTCTGGGAAATAATAGCTATATTAAGTTTACAAGAGTAACTGCACCTGAATCTGGACCAGATAAGAAAAGTTAAGGGCTGAAGTATTCAACCAATTTGATCAAAAATAAAGTATCAATCTGAGTTGCTCCAATTCTCAGCATATGAGTTAATAATGAATATGTAGAAAATTTATCTTTTGTGCTACAAGTTCTTAAGTTCCTGTTTTTCAGCTATTTTATCCCTTCAGCTTTGAAATTTTTCTTCTTTCTTAACAGGTGTATTCTGTCTGTAAAGAAATCCATGAGGACTCAGTAATAAGTACTCACATTACATCATCATTTCTCAAAATATAATATCACCAATTCTTTTTATGCTTGAACTTATGAGATTTGAAAGACTTGTCTAAATATGCAAATGTTTGCAAAATGAAGACAATAGACAGGGATAAGAGGAGGAGCTCATTTATGTGTAAATGACTTTTTAAGGGATGTAATAGAGCATGTTTCTTCATGTTATAAAATTTCAGCACTCTGAGAAATAGCCTTGTTAAAAGAAATTCTTTGAGGAAGGGAAGATACACTATCTTAATGGGTGAGACAGTTGTCTAGGTGTCTGATATGCATGAACATATTTCTGGGGACCAATTGTAGCCACTCAGTCTAACTGGCAAGAACACATCACAATTCTACCATCTGAAGAGTTCCATTAGCTATCATTTCCCCTTCTAGCAACTATCTTTCTATGTTAAATGAGTATATGTTTAAAAGTCAGACATACAATTCAAGGTTTATTTTGTAAGTATTTGTTAGAAAGAGGTATATTCAAAAGATATAATACCATTGAAAGGGAGTGACCATGAATAAAGAAAATTTTGGTCTCTTTACTTATTTTTAGTTAAATTTAATTTTATCTGACATTTAAAATACAAATTGTACATATTTATGGGGTACATATTTATTTATGATGCTTTTATACACATACACACATATATATATATATATATTGTGTGATGGTAAATATATATCTGTCCTTAAATATCTTTTAACTCTTTATAGATAAATATATACAATATACAACCTTCTTACTCCTAACTTTAAGAAATACTCAGTACATAACCATCATTTTTAGTTATCCAGCTAACCACATGGACCTCTTACTCTTATCTAATTGCAACTTAATAGCCTTTGATCAATCTATCTCCATTTTTCCTTCACCCCACTCTCCCCATCATCTGATAACTACGTTCCACTGTCAACTTCTCTGAGATCAACTTGTTTTGATTCTGCATATGGATAAGATTGTGCAGTACTTGCTTTTCTGGGCCTGGTTCATTTCATTTAACACAATGATCTCTGTTCCATTCATGTTGTCAGAAAATATAGGGCTTCGCCTTTTGTGGAAGAATAATATCACATTTTTGTTATCTATTCACCAGTGGCAGAACATTTAGGTTCTTTCCATTTCTTAGTGATGGTGGCTTTTGCTTCAGTGAACATGGAGATACAATATCTCATGAGCACACTGATTTTGTTTCCTTTTAATATATACCTAGTATAGGAATGGGGAATCATCTGGGAGTCCCATTTTTAATTTTTTGAGGGATCCCTACACTGTTTTTCATCACAGGTGCACTAATTTATATTCCCTCAAGCAATGCACAAGCATTCCCCCCTTTTTTCACATTCTTTCCAGGATTTGATATCTTTTAGTCTCTTTGATAGTAATCATTATTGTAGTGAAATTATGTCTCACTTGATTTTTTTTTTAAAGAGAGAGGGACAGTGAGAGAGAGGAAGAGAGAATCAATTTTATTTAGTTTTTCATGTGGCTTTCATTGCTTAGACATTTGTACGGGGTTGCTGGGGTTAGAACTCACATCCTTGTGCGTGCCAGGCAAGCACTGTAACCACTGAGGTGTGGTGCCAGCCACTCTCATTGTGATATTAATTTACATTTTCATAATGATTTGTGATTTTGAACATTTTCATGAGTATTTCTTAAGAAATGTCTTTTTATGGCTCAATTTTAATGCTTTTTTAGATACAAGTTGAGTGCCTTACATATTTGGATATTAAACCTTTATCTCTCTCTCTCTCTCTGTCACACACACACACACACACACACACACACACATATAGGGATAGAGAAAGCGATTAGAAGCATTTCCTCCATAGAGTAGACTGGTCTCTTCACTCTGCAATTGTTTCCTTTGCTTGCAGAAGCTTTATATTTTCATGTAATCCTTCTTGTACATTTCACTTTTGTTTTCTGTGCTATTGAGGTCTTCTGAAATTTCTTGACTGTTTCAATGTCCTAAAGCAGTTCTGTGATTTTTTCTTGTAATACTTTCATGGTTTTAATTCTTATTTTTAAGTCTTTGATGCATTTTGAGTTGATTTTATAACTGGTAAGAGGTGGAAGTATAGTTTCATTCTTTTGCGTATGGAACCTTAATTGTCTCAACACAATTTATTCAAAAGATGATCCTTCCCAATGTGTGTTTTTGGCACCTTTATTAAAACTGAGTTAACTGATATGTGAATTTATTTTTAAACTCACGATTTTGTTCCATTGATCTATATGGCTACATTTATGTCAACAGTATGCTGTTCTGATTACTATTGCTTTAGAACACATTTTGAAGGAAGGCACTGAAATGCCTCTGCTTTTTTCTTTTTGGTCAAGATTGCTTTGCCTCTTTGTTCTTTGTGTGTGTGTGTGTGTGTGTGTGTTTTCAAACACATTTTATGATTATGTTTTCCAGTTCTGCAAAGAATACCATTGACAGATTTATAGGGATTACTCTGAATCTGTAATTCACCTGAAAAGGGTAGATATTTTGGCAATATTGACTATTTCAATCCATTAACACAGTATGTCTTTCTAATTTTTTGTTTCCTCTTCATTTTCTTGTCAATGTTTTATACTTCTCACTGTAGAGATCAAACTATTTTGTGACAACTTATTCCTAGATATTTAATTTTTGTGCTATTTTAGGTGGAGTTTATTTCTTGATTTCTAATTCAGAAAATTTGATGTTGGCATATAGCAATGTTATACAGATTTTTTGTTAATTTTGCATTCTACAATTTTTCTAAATGCATTCATTAATTTTAATAATTGTTTTGGAAGAGTCTTTAGGCATTTCTATACATAGGATCAGGTCATCTGCAAATAGTGACAATAGATTATCTGACTTCCACTTTTCCAATTTGGATGACATTTATTACTTTTTCTCAATTGCTCTGGCTAATACTTACAGTACATTACCAAATAAAAGTGGTTACAGTAGGCATTCTTGTCTTGTTATATGTCTTAGAAATCTTTCAACTCTCCCACTTTTAGTACAATGCTAGCTATTAACTTATAAGTGGCTTTCATTTTGTTGAAATAACTTTCTTATGTACCTAGTTTGTTCAGCATTTTTATCATGAAAGGATGCTCAATTTTGTCAAATGCCTTTTCTATATCTATGAAGACTATCACATGGTTTTTGAATTTCATTATGTTCATGTGGTATGTCATGTTTATTAATTTGTATAAGGTGAAACATCTTTTCATTCCTGGGAAGAATCCAACATGATCATGGTAGATAATCCTTTTAATATGCTTTTAGATTCAGTTTGCTAAGAGTTTGAGAAATTTTATTGCCTTGCATTTTTCTTTCCTCATTTTGTCCTTCTCTGGTTTCATATTAGGATAAGATGGGAGAGAGAGAAAGAAGGAAAAAAGAGAGAAAGAGAAAGAGGAAGAGGGAGAGAGAAAAATATACAAAATATACTAACAATAAACTCTACACTTGCATTTAATTTCTTCCCAAATTTCAGATTTTTTATACTCCATTTTAATCTTCTATAGATAATAATATATTTGTTATTTTTACTTGTTTGGTTCTAAAACTATGAAAGGCTTATGTGCCATGTCTATAGCATTAAAATATTCTGAATTTGTCAGTATAACTACTCTTACCAGTGAGTTTTATGCTTTGTGATGTTTTCCTTTTAATCATTAATGTGTCTTTCAATTTGAACAATTTGGATTTCCTTTAACATTTCTTGTAGGAAAAGTGAAAAGTCTGATATGTGTGTGTGTGTATTTTTTTTCTCAGTATTTCTGCCAGACTCAGAAATACTTTTTTTTTCTCAGATAAAGTTTATCTTTATCTGAGAATGTCTTCATCTCTTCATTTTCATTTCTGAAATACAGATTTGCTGGGTATAGTATTGTTCATTGACCTTTTTTTTCCCCTTTAATACTGTGAAAATATCATGTCAATCTCTTTGGGTCTATAACATTTCTGCTGAGATGTCTATTTTCAGACACTTTGGGATACTTTTCTGTGTTCATTCTTCATGCCCCCTGCCCAGAGATTTAAGAATCTTCTCTTTATCTTTCACCTTTATGAGCTTGATTATAAGATGTCTTGGGGGCAGACTTTGAAAATTGTGCAAATACAAGAAAATATATTGATTTGCATTTAAATAATCCATGAATCAAAGAAAAAAGTTAAAATGCCATGATATAATTTAAAATACAGGCCCAACACACTGAAATCTTTGGGATATAGAAAAAGCGATACTAAGAGTGAAGTTCGTAGTAATCAACACCTACATAAATAAAGCAAAAAAATTCAAATAATGAGTTGTTGTTTCTTCTTAAGGATATAAAATAAGAACAAGTCAAACCCATAAGTAGTAGGGAAATGAATAAAGATCAGATCAGAAATGAATGCAATAGAAATTATTTTTAAAAATTCAAAATATTGGTGAGATAAAGAACTCATTCTTCAAAAAGATAAAGTTGACAGAGGTGATGTCACCTGGGAAAGAAGTCCAATTGACTAGGGCTAAATTCCTCAGCTTGGCATTAGAGTTGTTCCAGAAAATTAATCACAAGGACATGATCTGAAGATACAAGCTGTTATCATCTGACCCATGTTAAGTTTCAATTGGCTAAAACTGAGTCTCTGAGTTCTAAGGCAAAGTCCTGTACTTACTACCCTGGTCTGCATTCAGCAAATGGAATGTTGATCCACATGATGCTGTATAAGTTTTGGGTAGTGTTAGTGAGGTCAGTCCTTTAACCACCGAGACGAATGCTCAGCGGAGTTGCTTCTGAGTCTCATAGCTTCAAGGACGTGCTCGATTTCATGGATGTCTCCATGCCCATGAAATACAGTAAATGTAATAAACTGGGTATAACTTACCAGTGCTTGTTTTTTTGGCCTCATCGTCTTTAGAGACAAGTCTCCTTCCCTCTGGATAAAAAGTCTTACCATTTGCTTTAGGGAAGTACAGAAAATCTTAACTAAATTTTATGATCTGCTTTAGGAAAATGTCAAAAAGTCCTTTCTGTTTATGTCCTTCCCCAGATTCCTTTACTTTAATAGTCAACAGTGTCATATTTTAGGGCATAATGCTTTGAACCATATCATCTCATTGGAAATTGATTAACTATGTGAAGAACTATCTCCAAATAAAGTCACATTTTAATATATTGAGGGTTAGAGCTCGATAGATCTTTTAGTAGGGGGAATCACAAATAAACTCCTCATAATATTTAGTGATGTTTTTGAACATAAAGAGAAAGGAACATTGAATTTGAACCAACTTTCTTATTGCAAAGTCACAAACACAAATCTAGAGAATGTTAGTAATCAAGTTTGTCTCAGATTGTCCACAACTCTCAGTTTTAGAATGGTACTAAGCAATATCTACAATGTCTGAATAAAATTACACACAAACTGAAAACATTTTGACCATACACTTTTTTCTATGAAAATTTAATGAGGACATAGTCACAAGCATTTAAAACAAGAAAGAAGCAAAAGTCAACATACAAACAGATAAAAAGCATACATTTGGAGAGTTAAATACAGCCTGAAACCACAATTAAAATTATGCTTCTAAGTCATATTAATGTCATTTTAAATCTTGTAATTATAGGAAAAAAAAATACTAGAGATAGGCTAAAAGGAGATGGGAGCAAGAATAAGCAATATTAATCTTATTCACAATAGTAGTCTCTAGGTGGCATGAAAAATCAAAATAAATGCATTAGAAGGCATAATTATTCCAATGTCTCAGCCTTTTCATAATTCCATAAATTTATACAACAGGAATATTATAAAGACAAACAACTTATTACAAAGAAAGACTCTTGTAGCTTTGAATTTTAAAATGCCTATATGATTATTTCAGTATAAAGAAATTAACTTTAGGAAAAATTAAGTATTGTTGGTATAAGATTAGGCACTAAAACAATCCTATCTCATTGCGAAGTTTTGTGCCTTCCATTCTTATCTAGATGAGGTTGGGCAAGTCACTTTACTTCTCTGTAATTTCAGTTCCTTCATCTAAAGTTTAGATGGATTTCTTTATTTTTTGAAATTAGAATAATGTTCAGTTCATTTTAGCACTAAAAGTATTAGAATTATTAAGACAAATTTAAATAATAAAATGTAAATTGCACTTACTCACTATGATCCCATTTTCTAAAGGTGATAACCATACGTTTCCCAATCCTTTCGAGTTTCATATATAACGTGATATATTCATAATGATATCCACAGAATTAAATATTACATGGTTATTTGAGGGAAGTAGAATATTGGGAAAATTTTTTCTTCTTTGTGCATTTGTTTATTACTTAATTTCATTATATGTTATTTTAAAATAATGTATTATCATTTTGAAAATATGAATACTGATTTAAAAATAATTTAATAGAACAAATAAAATGGATATAAATGAAACTAATTTATTTGGAAAATGAAATTTCAAATGTTTTCTAGAATGCATATCTACAAGGCCAAAATGACAATCTGATACCAAAGTTAAGAACTTTTATTTTATGTCTTTATTCTTTTTATAATTTGTGTTCTGAAAGTTCAGGTACTAAATTTCCTACAAAATATAACAACAAATGATAAAAATTGAGTAATATAATGAATTGAATAGTATTTACCTTTTTTACTTAATATCAAAGACCTCTTACCTGGAAAATTTAAACCTTCAAGCATAAACACATTAATAGCATCCAAAGGGACAAACATACAAACAACATTAGGATACTTAAACAGAACAAATATCAAACTGGTAGGGCTTGTCAGTTTGGATTGATGGATACTACCAAAAAATTAATTAATATCTTTACAGTTAGTATAGAAAAAAGTAAATTATGTGGTTATGGTTTGGATACGAGGTGTTCTCCAAAAAGTCCTATGTTAATGAAAGAATATGTAGGGGTGAAAGGCAGGTATGGTGGCACACAACTGTAATCCCAGCTTCTAGGGAGGCTGAGGCAGGAGGATCACAAGTTCAAAGCTAGCTTCAACAACTTAGTGAGGAAAAGAAATTGTAAATAAGGGCTATGGATGTGGCTCACTTACTAAGTGACAGTGGTTGCAATCCCTGGTACCAAATAAATAAATAATTAATTAAAATGAAAAATAGAAAAGAATATGTAGAAGTGAAATTGTTGGATTGTTAGAGCTATAGCCCAATCAGTCTATCCTACTTTGAATGGACTAAGTGAGTGGTAAATATAGGCAAGTGGGGTATGACTGTAGGAGGTGAGTCTTTGGGAGCATGCCCTTGAGGATTATATCTTGTCCCCTTGGCCCTTCCTTTTGTTTCTGCTTCCTGGCCAGCATGAAGTAAGCACCCTTCCTCTGCCATGCTCTTCCACCATATTGTTCTGCCTCACTTCAGGCTCAGACCAAAGGATTTCATCACCATAGACTGAGTCTGTGAAAAAATTAGCCAAAATAAACTTTTCCTCCACTGAATTTTTCTTCTTAGGTGTTTTGATGACAGAAATGGAAAAAGTTGACTAACCCATTAGTAGTCAATGGTCAAAGTTGTTAATAACGGATAAGAGCAACATAATGATTCTCTCAAAAATTTGCTAATGCTCATGTGTCTATCAAGAAATCATTAAAATTGATCTCTAACCATCAAATATTCTAAGAAAGGGAAATATTGGGACACATTTGACACAAATATATGGAAGTTGAGTGAGATAAAGAATTGAATGAAGCCAAATGAAATTAAAAGTGAATATGTTAGATCTTGATACAGCAAGTTTTCTTTTACATACTAATAGCATAGTATTAGTATTTTATCTTCTCTACTGGTACTGAAGTGAGAGTTATGTACCAAAACACACACACACACACACACACACATACACACACACACGCATTTTATACATAGACAAATTTTTTAAATGATTTTACGTTCAGTTTTAAGTCCCTAAGTATTTCTAGATGTTTAGTATTCAGAAGTACTTGAGGAAATAGAAATCCAGATCACTATTTCTTATCTCAGATATGCTTAATTTGGTTCTTGTAGATAAACCTAGGAATTTACATTTGAGTAAGCAGACAGTATGGTTCTGAAACTGGCACATGTAGTAGTCTAGAAATTTAAGAACTTAATTAACAATATTGAAAAAAATGTAATTATCAAGCAGCTGACTATATAAAATATTGAAATGATTACTAGAACTTGGGGGACAAAAGAAAACATGAAAGGAAGGATGGATGATAATGCCCTCATGAGAAGGCAAGGAATTGTCAGATCCATAGGCTGAAAGAGATGAGTAAAGAATTAGAGGCATAAGCATATTATGGAAGTTATATTGATGATCAAAATATTAAAAGACTAAAATAAATAAAAACAGCAGTTACTTCTGAAAAAGAGAAATGGTACTAGTGATAGAGGAGTAAATTTTTTACTTTCATTTGATACATTTCTATAGAGTTTGTTTATTAAATTTTTGTGTACTCTTTTGATTTAAAATTTTAATATTTTAATATGCTGCACAATTTATGTTTTCTTGATTTTTTACAAATACCAGTAGAATTTTATTTCATTACTGTATTTTGCTGTAATTGTGTTTCCATCTTTAGTTTATTGATGAGAATTACCACTTAGGCTATTCCTCTCAGTCCCTTCATGTTTTGGGTTTCATACTTTTTTATTTTGGAAAGATGAGAGAAATGATAAAACCATGAAGAATTCTTAAAAAGATATCAAAAAACTCAAAGAGAAAAGTGCAATAATTTTTATTCCTAGACTTGGTGAAGGACAGTAACTTCTACAGTGATGGAAATCCTTTGCAGGTTCTTCAGTTTTTGTTCAAGAATACTTACCCCTTTGTTGTAAAGATATTTAATTTTACATAACTGACAAAATGATATCTCTTACAAAAAGGTCTTCACTAGTAATTGTAGTTTCCACTCTTTGGCACTCACTGGGCCTGATTTAAGTGCAGTAAATTCATTCTGCAAGGTTTTTAACCCTTTTATCAGTGAGATCAGAAAGACTGATGATGGTGTCCTTGCTTTGAGATATGCTTTGTCTACCTGTTTGCTATAATAGATGTCAACTTTTTAATTATTATCTGTATCATTGTTTTAGAATATTATGCACTTATTACATCATATTGAGACTTTTAAAATTGGATATTCTTTTTGTAACTAAGAAATTTAGTTGCTATATAATTAAAAATGCTTCCAAGGAAACAATATGAAAGTTCTGACTGTTGTCAACTAAATCATTTTCATTCTAAGAATTATAAAAATAATATTAAACCACATAAAATAAAAATGCAGTAAAATTTGTGCACAATTTATGATCACTCATTGAAAAATGACAAAATTTGCAATGTAGGTTAATGTATTGCTTCATTTTAGCTCTAGCCCTTGGTTTTCTTCCTTTACTTTACTTTCTTTTTCATTTGTCCTTCTTTGTTGTTGAGAGGAAACATAGCATGTAGTTACATATCTTACTTGAATCAGATCTTCCTAAAGCAAATGCTGTTTCTGCCCCTTCCTAGCTGTGGGACTGTGGAAAAGCTGCTTAATCCATTTACGCATTGGTCTCTGCAGTTTTACAAGAGGATTATTAGTAGTATTTGAAATAAGAATTTTGAAAGAACTAAAGGAAATATTACAAATATAGCCAAAGGTACATGGTCTGGCATGTACTATTTATATCTCTGTTTATACAGATTCATGTATATCAGTATTCATACTCATGTAAACACAAATGTCTATATGGGCTTGTATATGTCAAGGATATGCATTTTGATCATTTCATATAAATGGTCTGTTTACATTTTTCTTCCTATTGTATTCAATAAATCCAACATAGACTGTTCTAAGAGAACTTGATTGCTTGGCATTCAACGGAGAATATATATTTGGGATAAAGCTCAGAGCTTGCTGTAAATGCATATCTATGAACACAACCTGATACAAGCATAAAATTTGCAGAGAATTATAGGAAATGGAAAGAATAATGGAAAATATATGTATGGTCTAATCCGTTTCTAGAAAAAAAAGGAAGCATGTGCATACAATACTGTTAAACTTAAGGCTGAGTTATGATATGTTAAAATGTATTCCATCTCATCATCTGAGGATCCAATAGCATTCTGTTCTCAGAACTTCTTTTTATTTAAAGTGTCTCTCCTGTTGACACACAATTCCATGAAATCACTTTTCTTTTGTGAAAATAAAATGCACTATCATGGAAAGTATGTTCTTCCTATATTTCCTTTAACTAGCTATTACTATTCAAATTAAAATTAAAGTTTGCACCAACTAAATTCCTCTTCAATCTTTTTACACTTCTGTTCATTTTTCTTCTTGACTTCTTCTCTTTCCCTCTCCACATTTTCATGCAATTTCTAAAGCTCACTAGGGGAGTATATATGTGCACAGTTGTGCCTTTTAAAGTACTTTCTAATCTCTGCCCCACCCCACAATTTCTCAATTTATGTTTAGAGAAGGTAAACAGGACAAACAGGAAGTGGGGGAGTTGATTTCAAATGTTATTTCCAATTCTGAAAAATCATAATTTATCAACTCTATGATCTATACCATTTTTTCAAGAAGAGTAAATATGTAAGCAAGCTGTTGGTTCTGCAAATCCACTGTCAACAATCAAGGTCTCAAATAAACAGGGTGCTTTGGGTTTCTCACTATTTATCTAAAATATGCCACTCAGAAGTTATTGCACTCAGAATGATTAAGAAAGAGAATCCATTATCCTATAAAGACACAGGGTAATTAAAAAGCATTAACTCATTTGTATCTTCTATCTATCCTCTAATTTCCAGGCTCCTTCCTCTTACTATCAAGTCAATGGCAAAATTCCTAGATGCTAATTTATATTGTCTAGGCCTGAAAATTTTGAGAAGTCTGGCACCAGCTTGCTAGATTGCAGACAAATGGCTATCAAATGTGTGGAGAATTTAAGGAGGAAGAAAAACCTACTTGTAACTATAGCTTAGAACTCTAAGCAAGATTACAAAAAGTCATCAATCTAAAAACTGTTATTGAAGGCATTTTCCTCCTAATGTGTAAGAATGACGTATGTTAAAATTAAGAGAATTAGAAACACTAGCAACATAGTAAGCAATTAGTTTTCCCTGTATTGAAGAATTTTGAGAGTACATTCCAAATAAAGAATTCGAATTCTGAATGAGCTTTTTGCATAAATTCTTGATGATTTTCTTAATCAATGAAAAAGTAATTTCCATGTTTTGATAAAAGGATGTATAAATAAGACATGTATTTACTATTTTTTTTATTTTCATTTTAAATCTATTTTCATTTACTATGTATATATATTCTCTATGGGTCATTTGTATAAAATACCTAAACACCTTTTCAAATGTGTGACCTAATTATATCTCAAAAGCTAGTATTTATATTTAGAGTCTATTTTATACCTGATAGTCCCATAATAAGGACTATATTGAAATCTTAATATAAAGATCATTTTAAAGTGGAGGAACATGTGTAATGACAATACTTTACCAACTGAATATCAATTACAGGGATCAACCCTACTTTTGGAACTAGATTGTGATCAATATAAATAGCATTTTAATTGAAAGTGCTACACGTCCAGGGCCTTCCTGGAAACTGAGGCAACATGAAAACCCTCCTTTAAATCCCAATTCTTGTGATAAATTCAGAAGATTTCAGACATTACTTAGAACACTGGGCAATGAGTTTATTAGAAGGAATGGTAAAGGGAAAAAGGGGACACTCTCAAGGGATAGAGTGGGTCCTCTCATAAAGAAGAGGGACTTCGTGCATCTCCTATACTCCAGTTTTACAGGGTGATGGATATGGAAAATTACCAGTAGCCACTCTGCCAGGCACAAACCCCTTACTCACCCTTTCAAAATCTACAGACTCAGGCTCTCATCACAATGTTTTGCCTCAGGCCTTTACCAGAGGATCCCCACCCTACTGAAAAACTCAGTCTAATAGCCACCCTACTGAAAAACCCTGTTTAACCAGAAAAATTACTGCTGTGATCTCCCCAATTCAGCACATAAAAGATTACCTTTTCAAAAGTGGAGTAGCCATTTTCTGCTTGGAAATTGTATCCCTGAAATTATTGCAATAAATCTCCTTGATCTGTTAAAAGCTGGTTCCTTTTTTTCTGTACCTCTTACCTTCCTTTTCACCCTCTTTTCCCTTCCCAGAGGATCTCAGAGAAGTTTCCGGAGATTCCCATTCAACTCCACCTCTTGACTTTTGACTGAAAGCAAGATAACATCAGACTTGCAAGTCCTCACTGCCACGATGGCTCAAGGGCACTTTGGCCCAGGCTGGATTCCTTTTTTTTTTTTTTTTTTTTAAGAGTGAGGGACAACAAGAGAGAGAAAAATAGAGAATCAATTTTATTTAGTTTCCATTTGTCTTTTGATGCTCCGACACTTTGTTGTGTAGGTGGTGCTGGCGTTTGTATCTGTGTTCTTATGCATGCCAGGCAAACACCAGAACCACTGAGCTACTGCTCCAGCCCTCCAGGCTGGATTCTTAACCGTATGTTCTCACATATTTTATAGTTAGGAGGAAATATCCTTACCATTCTGAGTTCCAGGAACTGGTCTCTGAAATGGCCAAAAAAAATTTCCCATTCAGGATAACTTGGGTTCCTCTTATTGGTTTCTCTTGCAGATAACAGGTAATTTGTTGAGGAATGTGACACATCCTGTCCTCTTAAGCCAGGCACAGCTACAGGTAAGTTGCTTCTTAGAAAAGAAAACATATGAACGTCAACACAGTGGGGCCACTTTATAGAATTATTTCCTTCAACTTATGTTCCCGCCACTCATATCTTACTATTCACTACCAAAAGGAAGAACCTTAATTATTTGATTTCTCACCAAGAGAAGATTTCTTTTAAAATTGTCTAAAGCCTTTTATCCATTGCATATTAAGATTGCATAGGGTAATTAATTGCTTATGCATTGTGTTACATCCTCCCACACACACATTTTGCATTAGGTCAAAATAAGCAAAGCCTCCCTCATTTTCTTTCTTTCCTGTCCAAATCCTATAACTCAGATTCAAACTACTTTTTTTTTAAGAGTGAGGGACAGTGAGAGAGACAGAGAAAGAGAGAAATAACTTTATTTAGTTTTTCACATGGCCTTCTTTGCTCCAACACTTAGTTGTATATGTGGTGCTGGGGTTTGAACCTGGGTCCTTGTGCTTGCCGGGCAAGCACCACTCCAGTGGCTGAGGAGCCACCACTCCAGCCCCAAGATTCAAACTTCTTAAAAGAAGTGTGATAGAACATGTAGCATAAAAGTCATTGTCTCAATTATCTTTACCTATACAGGTCGATAGTGTTAAATACATTCAAAATGTTGTGAAACAGATCTCCAGAACTTTTTCTTCTCAAAAATGTAAAGCTCTGTACCTATTAAATAGTTCCTTTCTTACCTAACAGACTCCAGCTTTCAAGTCCCTGCTATACTTGGGAGCTATGGACACAAACCTTGAGTGAAGGATTCCCACAGCTATAATTATTAACACTTTTTAAGAGTTGTCTTTGAGTTTCATCATGGCAACTTGTGACAGAGCTCAATGCAAAATCTCTCTGGGAATGTGGTACGCTAATGGTGGGAGAAGTGCCTTACTGTGAGGTGGTTGGAAAGCAAAATTTCTCCCCAAATTCATTACTATCCAAAAAAGGAAATTTAGTGACACAGAGCCATGGGCAAGCTGAAAGTACAGGAAATCCAAAATAATAACTGTCCAGCACCAACTACCCAGCTGGCCACAGGCTGGGAATTTGCCCCAGAGGGGAGGAAGCAGAGCACACTTAAACAAATTCACCTTGTAAAACTCTCAGTAGACCCTGGGTGCAGTATTCCTTTGCCCTGGGGCTGTGGCAGTGGCAGGAAATGAAGGACTTCTTTAAAAAAACAAATTAGAGTCCCCTGAATTTGATTGCCCAAAGGAGGGAGGTATCACCACCATTTTGAAACCTCCCAGAAGCAATACAGAAAACCAATTGGTGAAGAGTGAATTGAAAACCACCAGATACAGAGCGGAATAGGGAGCACAATCCAGAGGAGTGGCTCCAGGTTTCCAGTGTTTTGACTGTCTGCCCTGGGGACTGTGTGGGCCTGTCAGACCCTCCCTACTGGTCGGGTGACTGGACTTGAATTTAGGGGTTGACCACCCACACTGTTACAAGCTGATCTGTGGGTGGAGTCAGTGATCAGAATTATGCTCAAAAGGGCCTAAACAGCCAAGTGTGTTCATCCTGCAGGTCCAACAAATACTACTGAAAGTCTCAGGCAGGGCAGAAGCTAGCATTAGCCTTAGGGACCTATGAACTGAAGGGCCAGTCTGGCTTAAGTGTTTTCCTTTATTTTTCAGACCCTGAATTCTATGAACAGAAGACTGGGACTGGGTTTTCACATTGCCTAGTAGTTGCATTTGAGAACTCCACAAACACTGTTCTAGCTGGGCTGGTGTCTCCTTCATGCCTACCTCCCATTGCTGGTGTTGTGACTTCCCCATATATCATCTCTTGGGGCAATTGGGGACCTCAAGACACACAAGAATGGGGTGATAACAGTCCCAGGTGAGCTCAGTTCAGACTGGCCATTCTCCTTGGGACAACAAGAGTCCCTTAGAGCTGCAGCAGAAATCACAAGACTCCCAGTGGCTCCTGGGTCATCAGCTGAAATGGGACAAGAGTTTGCACAGGCAGACACTAAATTGACCAAGACTGCAAATTGGGTGACCCTAAAGTCTGTTCTCTCTGTAAGCAGAAAAGGGGTCCTGGTAGACTGAAGTGAATGCCATACTTGAAAGCCAGTGTTAGCTTGCTAACCAAGTATACTGGGAGAGCTATCAAGGAAGAAAACTGCTAATCTGATTGCTCCTATAGATGTTAATGAGCCCTGTAACAGCTACAGTTCACATTGTCTGTGTATGCATTGGCTGCACTTATTGACTTTTACCCCCATACCCTGAGGTACTGGAAAACCTAAAGTTTCACAGTACATCACAGATTGGGGTGTAAGCCATTGGGCTGTGCTACCCAAATTGTACACCAGCCCAACTAAGCAAAGATATACAAAGCTCTGATACCATCCACAAAGCTCCCCAAGAAAATTATTCAGTGGGGGCCCCAATCCACACTCCCTGTAAAAGAAAATGAGGAAAAAGGGAAACAATCCTCCACCTCAACTCCACTGCTCCCCTTACAAGATGTCCATGGCTAGCATCTTAGATGAAAAACTAGAAAAATGTATCAACAATATGATTAATAATTCAATCAAGGAATTAAAAGAAGATTTAAGGAAAGAGATAAGAGAGCAATTTCAGAAGATGAGAGACCACATATATAAAGAGCTAAACATTCTGAGAAGAGGTGTAGCAGAGCTCTTAGAATTGAAAAATACTGTCAAGCAGATCATCGAAAGATACTAATATCAGAGTAAACTCAGTAGAAAATAGGACCCCAGTTCTTGAAGTACGATCTTCAGACAATGAAGACAGGCTGAACAATATTGAGTTCAAGGAGGACAGAGAAGAAAAGAAGCTTATTGAGCATGGTAAGAACTTCCAAGTAGTATTTGATAAGATGATAAGAAATAACATGGAAAAATTGATGTTGAAGAAAACATTAAACAACAAACAAGGGGCATTAAGAACCTTCTAAGTGAAACTGCTGAGAAGAATTTTCTCTGTATCATAATTGATCCAGAAAATCAAATTCAAGATGCCTATAGGACAACAAACAGAACTAACCAAATGAGAAACTCACCAAGACATATTATCTACAAAATGAATAACAGAGAAATGAAGGAAAGAATCCTGAAATTAGGGATGGAAAAACATCAAATCACATTCAGAGGAAAACCAATTTGGATTACTGTGGATTTCTCAGATCAGACAATAAAGGCCAGGAGAGCATGGAATGATATTTTTCAAATTCTGAAAGAAAACAATTTTCAGCCAAAGATAATATACCCTGCAAAACTCACCTTTAAATGTGACAGGGAATTTAAATAGTTCAATGATAAATTCAAGCAAGCAAGGTACATGAACACAAAGCCTGCACTACTGAAAATTCTCAAGGACATAACTCAAACAGAGGAACAGGCAAACAACTTCCAAAATCCTTAAACAGAAGAATGTCAATAATCACAATACACAATAAAAAATATACAAGATGGTGCAAAATACAGCAATAGTCACAATGTCAGTGACCCAGATACTGATAATCTGCTCTAACTCTGAACATGCATGGACTCAATTCCCCAATCAAAAGACACAAATTGGTCTGCTGGATTAAAAAACAAATCCAACAATATGCTCCCTACAGGAGACACAGCTGAAAATCAAAAATAGACACAGACTGAAGGTGAAAGGTGGGCAAAATGTCTACCCAGCATGTGGCCTAAAATATCAAGCTGGCATTGCAATCTTTATATCCGATGAAGTTAATTTTGACCAAAAACTAGACAAAGAGTTCAAAGAAGGTCACTATATCATAGTAAAAGGAACAATTCATCAAGAAGACATAATGATAGTTAACATTTATGACCCCAATTACAACCCTCCAAAATATATGGAAAAAGTACTCATAGACATTAAAACCCTCATCAATCTCAACATAATAATACTGGGGGACTTTTGTACACCATTATCAACAAAAAACAGACCATCAAAGCAAAAAATCAACAAAGACATCTCTAACCTAGACAACTCTATAAATCAACTGGAGTAAACAGACATTTACAGAATATTTCATCCCAAATTGGCTGAGTTTACTTTCTTCTCAGCAACTCATAGATCCTTCTCCAAAATAGACTACATCCTTGTCCATAAAGCTAACCTTTAAAAAATAATATTGATATAGTCCTATGTATCCTGTCAGACTACGATGGTATGATGTTAGCAATTAACAGCAAGAAAAATAACAGGAACTACTTAAATACTTGGGAATTTAATAACATACTCTTAAACAAACAATGGATAAAAGAGGTAATGAGTACAGAAATCAAGAAATTCTTGGAAAAGAATAAGAATGATGAAACAATGTATTGAAATCTCTGGGATAGTATGAAAGCATTCTTCAGAGGTAAATTTATAGCACTGAGGACCTTCATCCATAATCAGGAAAAAGCCTAAATAAATAGACTTATGCTCAAACTCAAATACCTATAAAAAGAGGAACAATACAATCCCAATTCTAATAGAAGACAAGAAATAACTACAATCAGAGCTGAAATCAAGGAAATTAAGAACAAAGAAATACAAATTATCAACAAAACAGAATTGATTCTTAGAAAAAATTATTAAGATCGATAGACCCCCTTGCTAACTTCAATAAAAGGAAAAAATGAAATGAAGTAAATCAACAAAATCAAAGATGAAACTGGAGATATCACCATTGACATAAACAAAATCCAGATTATCAGAACTTAGTTTGAAAAATTACACTCTGCCAAGTTTGATGATATGGAGGTAATGAACAAATATCTTCCCATATATGACATTCTCAAATTACCACAGGAGGACATTGAAATTCTAAAACAATCTCAGATAGTGAAATAAAAACAGAGAATCAAAAGCTTTCCAAAAGAGAGAAGCCCCAGACCTGATGACTTCACAGCAGAATTCTAAAAGATCTTTACAGAAGAATTAATGTTGATCCTCTGCAAGGATTTCCATGAAATAGAAAGGGTTGGAGTCCTCTCAAACACTGTTTATGAAGCAAATATAACCCTGATACCAAAACAAAACAAAGACACATCAAGAAAAAAAAAACTACAGAGCAATTTCCCCAATGAACATAGACACAAAAAGCCTTAATAAAATTCCAGGTATCCAGATCCAAAAATATATCAAAAAGATAATAAATCATGATCAAGTGGACTTCATTCCAGGAAAGCAGAGCAGTATCAACATATGCAAATCAATAAATGTAATTCATCACTTAAACAGAATTAAAAATAAAAAAATCATATAATCATCTCAATTGATGCAGAAAATGCCATTGATAAAATTCAACACCCATTTATTCTCAAAACCCTGGAGAAGATAGGGATCAAAGGAAAAGAAAAAGTCAAGATGTGTCTATTTGCTGATGACATGATCCTATAACTGGAAGACCCAATAAGCTGGACTAGAAGATATCTAGATCTTATAAACAATTTCATCGAAGTGCCTGGATATAAGATCAACACTTATAAATCATTAGCTTTCCTATACTCCAGCAACAAGTCCACTGAAAAAGAAATCAGAAAGTCAGTCCCATTCATAAAATTCCTCAAAAATATAAAATAAAATACTTGAGCATCAATCTATGAAAGGATATTAAGGATCTGCAATGAAAACTGTAAAAAATTAAGAAAAGAAATTGCAGGGGCTGGAGCAGTGGCTCGGCGATTATGGCACCTGCCCAGCATGTGTGAGTACACACGTTCAAATCCCAGTCCACACATACAAAACTAAGTGTCAGAGAAATGAAGGCCATGTGAAAAACTCAACAAAAAATTGATTATTTCTGTCTCTCTCTTTTTCTCACTGTCCTTCTCTCTTTAAAAATAAATAAATAAATAAATAAATAAATAAATGTTTTAAAAAATTGCAGAAGAGCTAAGTAAATAGTAAAATATTCCATATTCTTCATTAGGCAGAATCAATATAATCAAAATGGCCATCCTACCAAAAGCCTAATACACATTCAATGCAATCCTTATCAAGATACCAATGACATTCTTCAAGGATAGAGAAAAAACTAGTATTAAATTCATTTGGTGTAAAAGAAGACCCAGAAAAACCAAAATACTACTAATCAAGAAAAAGAAAGCAGGAGGTGTCACAATTCCTGACCTGAAATTATATTATAGGGCTATAGTAACAAAAACAGTATGGTCTTGGGGGTCACAACAGAAATGAAGACCAATGAAACAAAATAGAAGATACTGAGTAAAACCCACAATTTTTTTAACTATCTGATATTTGATAAAGGAGGCAAAATCATAGTGTAGATGAAGGACAGCCTGTTCACCAAATGTTGTTGGACAAAGTGGGCAGCCACACACAGACAACTGAAATTGGATCCTTACCTCTCACCCTGAACAAAAATCAAATCAAAATGGTCCAAGGATCTGGAAATTAAACCAGCAACTATACAATTGCTCAATGAAAAACAGGATCAACACCAAACAACAAATGTATCGGCACCATCTTCTTAACAAGACTCCCACAGCACAAGCATTAAAGTCAAGAATAAATGAATGGGATGCCATTAAACTGAAAAGCTTTTGCATAGCTAAAGAATTAGTCAAGAGTGTCAAGAGAGAACCTACAGAATGTAAGAAAATCTTTGCCTGCTACATCTCTATAGAGGGCTAATATCCAGAATATACAAAGAATTAAAAAAAAACTGAACACCAAAACCACAGAAAATCCAATCAATAAATGGGTAAGGGAGCTAAATAGAAATTTCTCAATGGAGGAAGTCCAAAAAGCCCATAAATATGTGAGAAAATGCTTTACATCACTAGCAATGATAGAAATGCAAATCAAAACTTCACTGAGATTCTACCTCACTCCTGTCAGAGTGGCAAAAAATGAAGAATATGAACAATGACAGATGCTGGAGGGGTGTGGGAAGAGAGGAACACTGTCACACTTTTGGTGGGACTGTAAACTGGTACAGTCATTTTGGAGGGCAGTGTGGAAACTCCTCAAAAACATGGGACTGGAACCACCTTATGACCCACCTATCCCACTCCTGGGTATTTTCTCAAAAGAGCTGGAATTGGTGTATTACAGAGATACAACTTCATCAGTTTTTATAGCAGTTATATTTACTATAGCTAAACAAACTATAGAACCACCCCAGATGCTCCTCATTGGAAGAGTGGAATTCGACTCTGCTCTTAGAGAGATCAATATCATGATATTTACAGCCAAATGTTTGGGGATGGAAAAAAATTTTGCTAAGTGAAATATCCCAGACTCAGAGAATCAAGGGCTGAATGTTTTCTCTCATCTGTGGAAGCTAGAATACAATGGGAAATAGACTGATAGTTGGCTAAGCTAATAATAACCTCAACATGGGTGAATTTTTACCTGAGCAGGGGGAATATTGTCTATGATGCTGGGGGATGAAGGGAGGAGACCAAGGAGGGGGAGTAGGAATAAGAGGGATATTAAGGCAGCTGGGGGGAGAATATAGGGGAGGTTATTAACCCAGTGGGGAACCTTTGACTTCCATGAGCAGACTAACTAACATGAGGGTGAAGTAGGGGAAACATGGGATCAGGGAGAACCCAAAGGGGGAGATCATGATCTGGGATCAGCCTTGGCTTGCTCTGTCATTATGCATGTGATCATGATTATGTGGCAACAGTTCCCTCCTAATGTATGACTATGTAGAACTCGTAGAAAGAAAAAAAAAATCATAGAGGAACACTTGAGTTTGCTCAAGCCACAGGTACCATTAGGTGGCATTAAAAAGGCCAAGTTACAAACATTAGAAAGCAAAGAATGAAAGAACAAATGAAAAAATGGAGGAAAATGAAAAGTAGTTCGTAGGAGATAAGTACAAAGTGCCCCAAGATAGTCACTGATAGAACAGAACTTAGTAGTGTTAGTGCCCAAACTGGTCAGTACTGGTCTGTTGCAGAAAGTTAATTAATTAATAGTAGGATTCATCAATTAAAAAAAAAAGAGCTGTTTTTGATTTTTTTATTTCCACTAATAATTTTAGTGCTTATGCCAGTTTACTGACAAAGAATCAGGTGGTTGTTATTATTAATATTTGGTTTTACAGTCTGTGAATGATTTTTTTTTAAATTAACTATTTTTTGGATATTTCAAAGTAAAAAGACTGAAATATTTTCAGTGGAGGGTGTAAAATTACAACACATTCACATTAAAACATATTATATGTGGGCTGGGGCAGTAGCTCAGTGTTTATGGCACTTGCCTGGCATGCTTGAGGACCCAAGTTCAAATCCCAGCATCACATACACAACTAAATGTTGCAGCAACAAAAGCCACATGAAAAGCTTAAATAAAACTGATTCTCTCTTTGTCCCTTTGACTTTCCCTCTCTCTTCAAACCAACAAAACAAAGATATTATATGTATTTTGCCTGTTCATTAAAAATTTCTGGATGAAATAATCTTATCCTACTGCTTTTGTAAGAAAAACATTTGAATACATTTCTAAAAAGAAGGAGCATTTCCTCATCCTAAAATGTATCTTCTGCCTTGAAAGGTCATGCATTTATTTTTTTATTTTATTTTTAAAGAGAGAAGGACAGTGAGAGAGAAATGGAGAGAATCAATTTTTATTTAGTTTTTCATGTTACTTTTGTTGCTCTGACAGTTAATTGTGTACCTTGTGCTAGGGTTTAGACCCATGTAATTGCACATGCCATGCAAGCACCATAACCGCCGAGCCACTGCTGCAGCCCCATTGTATTTGTAAATATTATAGCTCCTGTTGAGACCTCTAGATGTCAGCGATTCTACGTAATCATTTTGAATATGTTTGGAGAATTGCAGTCAGAAGGACAATTAATTGAGTAAGTCTGAATGTCTAAGGGGCCATAAAATTCTTCAAATTCTAGAACATTTTTTTCTTTTTTTTTTTTAAGAGAGAGGGACAGTGAGAGAGCGAGAAAGAGAGAATCATTTTTTATTTAGTGTTTCATGTGAATTTCATTGCTCCAACACTTTCTTGTATATGTAGTGCTGGGATTTGAGCTTGCACATTCATGCAGGCCAAGCAAGTGCTGAAATTGCCAAGCCATTGCTCAAGCCCCTTCTAGTGCATTTCTAACTAAGAATTTTTTCCTTCATTTTTTTCTTCCGATTCTACTTTTCTCTCCATTTTACCATTCTTTCTCTTTTCTGTCAACTTTTATTTTTTTTCCAGAATAGTTTAGGAGAAAACAATTAAGCCTGGACAATCATGACAAAATCAACTGCTTTAAAATTCAAATTCTCATCAACTTAATGGAAATTTTTAAAATTAAATGTCAATATACAATGTTCACTTATTACTTTCATATAACCTCTAGAATTCATAGAGGGAGAATCATATTAGAAGCAGGACCATAGGGTGGGCTCAACTGAAAATGTTAATGTGCTTCACTTAGTCTCCATCAGACATTAGGAAATTCTAAATGTTCCATTAGTGATAGTAAGAGAAAATGTTCTATTGGTCACTGGCTGAGCCAAAATCAATAAAAGTGGAGACACAAAGGTCACTGATGCTGGTTTGATCTTAAAGAGTTTAACAATAGGTAAGAATATGTGGAAGGAATATAGAACCCAATAAAAGAATTGTAAAGGATACAAAAAAAAAAGTGCTACAGTTCCAAAAAATGCAAATGTAACATAAGTTGGTGAAGAAAATAGGAGGAATACTAATTAGATACAATAATTATTGATGGATACCTAGATAAAGTTTTTAAGTGGAACAAAGTTTTAATGATGGTTGCATGACAGCTGAAAGTAAAGTTATTAAAAATAATGCAGTATTTAACTAGCCAAGTATTTATCTCAGCTTTTCAGTCTTCTGTGATTTTATGAAAGCTAAGTGAGGTAATGAATAGAAGTCACTTAGTAAACACAAGGTACATAATAAATTGTTTTTTTTTTAAATAAATCTTTCAAGGAAATATAGGAAGCATTATAAAACTGAGGACTATCTCATAATGAATTTTCTTTGGACTTTTGTGAACAGGTGAGAGTAATGTAAGTTAAAGTGCCCTACAGTAGGTAGAGACAAGACTGATTTGCGTTCCTCTGGGAAAAGAAAATTAAGTATTTATTTCTATTAAATTAAGTCATCTGCTTCTTTCTCCATTTCCAGTTATAGGATTTTCTTGGTATAGCATTTCATAAAAAAATTATTAATTATTTTCTTTGAATATTGATAAAAACAAGAAAGAAAACACTGCATATCTGGATTCTTATCATGCTGAGTAGAAATATGTATATCATTTCTATGCTAAATAAATCCAGAGTCTCATGCCATACTGACTATAAAATGGAACAGATTGTCTAATTGTCACCAGACAAACTTCTGGTCTTTATTAAACATGCAGGCAAATTGGAAAAAATGGACTAAACACTTCATTTAGAGCTTCAACTTCTGGACCACAGCAGTTATATCATTACAGATCGATTGAGTCTTCACAGACTATTTAAATGTTTTGAAATTTGTTCTTAATTTATTTTATGTTCATATCTTTTGTATTTATACTACAAATTATATTCTCACCCAAACACTCTCATGCATTAAATATTGTCCACTTTGAAACACTTAGTCACTTATATAGACTACACATTCCCTTGTGTGTTTTTGGAAATATTGTTTACTTTTTTCTCACTCAAAATGTATGTTGAGCCAGGTGTGATGTTACATGCCTGTGATCCCAACAACTTGGGAGGCTGAAACAGGAGGATCATCAGTTCAAGGTCAGCCTCAGCAAAATAGAAAGACCTTGTCTCAAAATAAAAAATGAAAAGGGTTGGAGATGTAACTCAGTGGTAAAGCAATCATGGGTTCATTTCCCAGAACCAAAAATAAAAAATAAAAAAGAAAGAAAGAAAAAGTATTTTAAACATAAATTTATGGCATTATTTTAGGAAAATCTTAAAATCATATAGAACATTTTTGTTTGTTTGGTACAAGGGCTTGAAAAAAGGGGTACTTAGATACTAATCATGTCCCCAGCTCTTCTTGGTTTTTATTTTAAGAAAGGGTCTCACTAAGTTGTAAGGCTGGATTTGAACCCATGAAATTCCTGCTTCAGCAGAAGTTTGAACTCAGATACTCGCACATGCCAGGCAAGAGCCATAACCTCTGAGCCACTGCTCATCCTATTATAAAGATTTTTAGTAGTAAATGTATATAATCTGCAAAACAGCATGCATATATGTATATGTATTATATATAATTGATGTGTACATATGTATTATATATATACATATGTATACATATGTATTATATAAATTATATGTGTATTATATATTTTTATATATATTTGAGACTTGATTTTTAAAATATTTTATATATAAGAATTAATAAAAAATTTAATTATCTTTATGTGCAAGGTCATAGTCAATGCTTCATAGAAATTAGAGCATGCCTAGGAATGTAGGATAAAAATAAATTCCAGAGTGCTGGAGCAGTGGCTCAGCAGTTAAAGCACTTGCCTGGCATGCACAAGGACCCAGGTTCAAATCCCAGCACCACATACACAATTAAGTGTCAGAAAAAAAAGGACAAATGGAAAAATAAATAAAGTTGACTCTCTCTTTCACTCTTTCCATCTCTCTCTTTAAAAAAATAATGATTATAGTGCAGGGTGAGAGATTAGGATCCAGTTCCAGTTGTCTGTATATGACTGTCCACCACTTTGCCCAGCACCATGTTTTGAAAAGGCTGTCCTTTTTCCACACTACACTTTTGCTTCCTTTGTCAATATCAGATGGCTAAAGATTTGAGGGTTTGTCTCGGTATCTTCTATCCCGTTACATTGGTCTTCATTTCTGTTTTGATAATATCACACTGTTTATGTTACTATAGCCCTATAATATAATTTGAGGTCAGGATTTGTGACACCTCCTGCTTCCTCTTTTTTGCTTAGTAATGTTTGGCTATTCTGGACCTACTGTTATTCTACATAAATTTGAGAATTGCTTTTTCTGTATCTGTGAAGAATGTCATTGGTATCTTGATGGGAATTGCATTGAATCTGTACAGGGCTTTCGATAGAATGGCCATTTTGATTATATTGATTCTACCTAGCTAAGAACATGGAATGTTTTTCCATCTATGCAGGTTTTCTGTAATTTCTTTTTTTTAATGTTAGTTTTCATTGTAGAGGTCCTTAATATCCTTTGTTAGATTGCTGCCCAAGTATTTTATTCTTTTTGAGGAAATTGTGAATGGGACAGACTTCCCGATTTCTTCTTCAGTGGAATTGCATGTGTACAATTGCTTGAACAAAAAATAGCATCAATACTACATGACATAGGTGTAGGCTCTGCCTTCCTTGACAAGACTCCCATAGAGCAAGAATTAAATCTAAGAATAAATGAATTGGATGTCATTAAACTAAAAAGCTTCTGCATAGCTAAAGCATTAGTCAAGAGTGTCAAGAGCGAACCTACTGAATGGGAGAAAATATTTGCCTGTTACACCTCAGACACAAGGATAATATCCAGAATATGCAAAGAACTCAGAAAAACTAAACTCCAATCCCACAAATAATCCACTCAATAAATGGGCTAGGGACTTAATAGAAATTTCTCAATGGAGGAAGTCCAAAAAGCCTATAAATTTGTGAGAAAATGCTCTACATCACTAGCAATCAGAGAAATGCAAATCAAAACTTCACTGAGATTCTACCTCACTCCTGTCACAGTGGCAAAAATGAAGAATACAAACAAGGACAGATACTGGAGGGGTTGTGGGAAGAGAGGAACATTCTCACACTGCTGTTGGGACTGCAAGTTTGTACACCCACTCTGGAAAGCAGAGAGGAGACTCCTTTAAAAAATAGGGCTGGATATTTTCTCACAAGAGCTAGAATCAGCATACTACAGAGATACAGCTACATCAATGTTTATAGCAACTCAATTTACTATAGCTTATGGAACCAACTCAGATGTCCCTCACTGGACGAGTGGATTCAAAAACGGTGGTACATATATACGATGGAATTCTACTCTGCTGATAGAGAGAATGATATCATGGCATTTGCAGCCAAATGGATGGAGATGGAAAAAATTATGCTGAGTGAAATATCCCAAACTCAGAGACTCAAGGGCCAAATGTTTTCTTTCATATGTGGAAGCTAGAATACAATCAGAAATGGACAGGAAATAGGATAAGCTAATAATAACCTCAACATTGTTGAATTTTTACACAAACAGGGGGAACCTAGCCCATGATGCTGGGAGATGGAGGGACAGGGTTAGGAAGAGGGGTGGGGAGGGTGAGAAAAAGAGGGATATCAAGGCAACTGGAGGGAGGGAGTAGTGGTGTTATTAACCCAGTAGGGAACTTTCGACTTCCATGAGAAGCCCAACTAACATGGGGGTAAAGTAGGGGATTCATGGGATTGTGGGGAACTCAAAAAGGGGAGTTCATGAACAGGCATCAGCCTTTGTTTGCTCTGTCATTATGCATGTGATCATGATTATGTGGCAATGATTCCCTCCTATAGGTATGATTTTGTTGAATGAATAAAAATAATAATACTGAATTCCAGAAAAGTATCCTTATGATCTATTTATAGTTAAAATATATTTCAATTTAAATGCTGTGTAAATGTGTAGGTTTTTTTTTTGTACTGAAAATCACTGCTGTTTCTGCTCCTACTTGATGATCATGATGATGATGATCATGATGGCCCTCTTGAAAACTGTTTTTTCCTGTTGTGAAAGATGCAAAATTGTTTTTCTTTGGATCTTTATTTGCTTTATCCATTATCAATTAACATTGAAAAGCAATTCTTGGTCCAGCACTTTCCGTTACTTGGGAACACATCTATTCAGCAAGATCACAATATTTTTATTTAATTTTTCATGCAAATATGTTTCTCTGATCTCTGTTTCTGATTACCTGCTTACCTCTTCTAAGAATTTATGATCACATTGGACTCTTCCAGATAATCAAGGTGATTTTCTTATTTTAAGATTTTAATTTAATGAAAACTGAAAATCTTTTATTGCCACATAAATATCACAATTTTCAGGAATTAGGATGTAGGCATTATTGAAGTAACATTCTTTCTGCCACACATGTTTTTAATGGGATGTTAAATATTTTGAATTATTTCTTACAAATAGATTTAAGAGAATATTAGAATATATAAAAGAAAAAAATGCACAAAGATTATTTATGTCTTTAATTGTTACATTTTATCTTTTGAAATAATCTTACATTTACAAACAGATTGTAAGTGTAAATCAAAGATTTCTTGTATATTCTTCATTTGATTTTACTAAATGTTTATATTTTGCATGGTCATATATCATTAATAAATAAAAAACTATCATTGGTCAAAGTGTTAATATTAGACTTATTCATGTTCTATTTTTCCCCCTAATATCCTTTTTATGTTCCAGCATCTTATGGAGTATACCACATTTTAATTAGCAGTCCTATCCCATTAGTGTCTTCTAAGATTCTCAGTTTTTTTTCTTTATCTTTCATGACTTTGATACTTTGAAGACTGATTGTCAATTAGTTTGTAGGCCCCTCAGAGTTTGTCTGATACTTCTTAATGATTCAACTCAGATATGATGCTGTGCCCTTCTCAGTACATTATACCGTAGAGTAAATGACATCAAAATATCTTGCTTTTGATGACATCCATTTTGATCATTTGGTCAAAGTGGTATTTGAAGTCATCGAGAGTCTGGGTCCCCTTTTGATTAACAGTATGTGTGATATACAAAATATCAGGTTCCACAGCACCTAATAATCTAAATGAATAAAAACTTTACTTCTTTTGTTTTTTTTTAAAAATATGATTCTACCTTTTTTATTTCATAATAATAATTAATTAATCATTTTTATTATCCAGGGAGGTAGGTGTGTATTTAAACTTACAAATGGAGAAATGGTAAAAATATAGTGACATAAAAGAGCAAAAGAGCCTACACTGACTAAAATTGGACATTTAGATAGAAGAGTAACTTAGAAAATAAAAACCTTCTAATTGTACCAGAAGAGTTTTCTTCCTAAATTTTAGAATTTTAAATTTACTAATCATACTTACTTTTATAATCATGTTTCTTTTGCCTTCTTTTTTATTAATTGAGAGATTTATTATAGAACAACCATACGAGTTTTTAACAAAATAATATAAAATGTGTATATATTCTGGATATTAGAATTACCTCCAGGAGTGCCCCACCAATTACCCACCCTTATCCCACCCTTCCCCTTCCCACAATATCTCCAAAAAGTATTATGTTGTATAACATTACACCTTATCTGGATTTAACACATGATACTAGATGACCTTTCTCAATGACCAGGGTCTAGTTCCAGCCTCCACAGATGAGTGGAGACAATCGACAATTGGTTTTCTGGGTTAAGCTGACTTTACTAAGCATAATTTCTTCCATAGCCATCCATTTACCTTCAAAGGCTGCAATATCATTGTTTCTAATTGCTGTGTAGAATTCCATGGTATAAATGTACCACAGTTTTTGGATCCATTCATCCAGTGAGGGACATCTGGGTTGTTTCCAAAATCTAGCAATAGTAAATTGAGCTGCTATGAACATAGATAGTTCTGTGTCACTATAGTGTGCTGTTTCTAAATCCCCTGGAAAAAAACGAAAGAAAAGAAATAAAAATACCCAGGAGTGGAATAGCAGGGTCATATGGTGGGCTCATCCCTAGTTTTTTGAGGATTCTCTACACCGCTTTCCAGAGGGGCTGTACCAGTCTGTAGCTCCACCAACAGTGTGTTAGTGTGCTTATGACTCCACAGCCCTTCCAGCATCTATTATTGTTTATTTTCTTCATTTTTGCCATTCTGACTGGTGTAAGCTGATATCTTAATGTAGCTTTCATTTGCATTTCTCTGATTACTAGTGATTTGGAGCACTTTCTCACATATTCATTGGCTTGATCAATCTCCTCTGTTGACAAGTTTCTATTTAGCTCTTTGGCCCATTTATTAATTGGATTGTTTGTGTTTTTGTAGTTGAGGTTTTTGAGGATTTTTTAGATTCTGGATATGAGACCCCTGTCAGAGGAATCACAGCCCATGATTCTCTCCAGTTCCATAGGAAATCTCTTGACTCTTTTGATTGTTTTCTTGGCACTACAAAAGCTTTTTAGCTTTATGGCATCCCATTCACTGATTTTGACTTTACTCCTTCACTTTTGTAGACATGTTGAGAAAGTCTTTGCCTACTCCCAAATGCTGTAGTGTTGGACCTAATTTGTCCTCCATCAGTTGCAAGGTAGCTGCTTTAATTCCTTGCTCCTTGATCCATTTTGACTTGATTCTCATGCAAGGAGAAAGATATAGGTCTAATTTCAACTTTCTGCAAGTGGCTGTCCAGTTTGTCCAACACATTTGTTGAAGAAGCTGTCTCCCCTCCATGTAATATTTTGTTCCCTTTGTCAAAAATCAGATGTTTAAAGATTTGAGGGTTTGTTTAAGGGTCTTCTATTCTATTCCATTGGTCTTCTTTCCTATCTTGATACCAATACCATGCTGTCTTTGTTACTATGGCTCTATACTATCGTTTTAAATCTGGTATGGTGAAACCACCTGTTTCATCTTTCTTGCTTAGTAGTGTTTTTGCAATTCTAGGTTTCTTATTGTTCCAAATGAATTTGAGAATTTCTTTTTCTATGTCAATAAAGAATGACATAGGTATCTTTATGGGAATAGCATTAAATCTGTATAAAGCTTTATTTCTCTTAGAAAGGTACAAAATTCCTTAAGCAAATACAATCAAACCTAATCCAACAATGTATAAAAATGATCATACGCTGTGATCAGGTTGAATGTATTCCTAGAATACAAGGTTTAGCATCTGAAAATGCATTGAGTTATTATATTACATCAAAAGATAAAAGGGGGGCTGGAGAGGTGGCTCAGCAGTTACAGCTCTTGCCCAGCATGTGCAAGTACATGGGTTCAAATCCCAGCACCCACATACACAACTAAGTGTTAGAGCAACGAAAATCATGTGGAAAATGAAAAACTCAATAAAAATTGATTCTCTCTCTCTATCTCACTGTCCTTCACTCTCTCTCTCTCTTTTTTAAAAGGACAAAAATCACATCGTCATTTCAACAGACACAGGAAAAAAAACAGCTAACAAAATCTATCCATCAAGATAAATATTCTCAATAAATTCAGAAGAGCAGGAAACTTCCTCAACTTGATAAAGGACTGCACAAAAAACAAAACAACATGAAGCAAACACACACGGACAGGTAGCATTACATTTAAAGGAGAAAGACTTCCTGTTTTTCTCCTTGGATCAGGAAAAAGACACAGACACAATTGTTCACTTATCACTCCAGTAAACATGGAACTGGAAGTTCTAACCAGAGAAAGTCCAAAATTTGAAATAAAATTATTTAATACATGGCTTTTTGCAGGGGACACATCTCTTTTTCAGACTTCTATATTCATTTTCCTTTTCTAATTGATACATAATAATTGTACATGTTTAAGGGGCACTAAGTGAAGTTTTGATACATGCATGTACTCTATAATGTTAAAATTATTATAAGCATTTCTTTCCTCAAATATTTACCACTTCCTTGTAAAATCAATCAAAACACTTTCTTCAAGATTTTTTCAAATATTTGATAAATAATTACTGCCTGTAGTCACCTTGCTGTGCAATGGTTCAAAAGATCTTAATCTAACTGAAACTTAGCACCCTTTGATTAGCTATTCCCCATGCCTCCCTCCTCCCTGTTCTCCCCAGGTTATAGTAACCACATGTCGCTACCTCAGACGTCCACCCCTGAGGCGCAGGTGGGACGATCCACTGGATTATCCCCTGGGAGCCAAATCTGGAGATGAGTGCCGATGGCTGGATCCTGGGTCCCCCCTCCTCCGGGGACCCCTTCCCTCCCACAGGGGAAAAGAGGCAACCACAAGCAGCTGATGGCAGCTCAGAATCCATTTATTATCCAGGCACACAGGTTTTTATAGGGAGGGGAGAAGCCAAGGAATCAATAATCCTTCTAAGGGAGTTGCCAGGGGTTATGCAGATTTCAAGTACAGACAAACAGCTGGGGAACAGCCTGTGGTTAGCACATTCCAACCCATCCTAATCTTCTTTTTGCATAACAATTAGTAAGCTTAACAAAGCACAACCTAGCAGCCCTTCCTGAAGGAACTTATGGAAATAGTAACAAGATCACTCCAGGGCAGCTGATGAAATGGAGTGAAGGTCAGACCCCAACACCACACACTATTTTACTCTCCACTTCTATGGGATCAATTTTTGCTGTATTTCACATTTGAGTAGTAGGAAAAACTACCATTATTTTAGTTGATTTTTGTAGCGTATTATTTCAACTATCCTAGATAAAATGCATATTCTATAACCTTCAGAATAATATTCTATAAATCTCTATTAGGTTCATTTGATGTAGGTTGCAATTTAATTCTGTTCTGTTATTGTTGGCATTTTGTCTATATAATTGCTGAAAGTTAGACATCCAAGTACCTTATTGTATTGGAGTTCATTTCATCCTTGAGGTCTTCTAATATTTGTTTTATTTATTTTGGGGGCTCTGACTGTGTTCATATATATTTATAATTGCTATTTCTTTTTTTCCTTGTTGAATTGACCCCTTGTCTTTCATTAACTGCTTTTCATTTAAAGTCTATTTAATCTGATGTATTTCTTATTGTCCTTTGGATAGTAAGCAATGGAAAATCTTTTTCTGTGTTAGTCCACTTGTATTGCTATAAAAAAAAATACCTTAGATAATACGTTAGAAAAAAAAAGAGCTTTATTTGGTTCACAGCTTCCAAAACTAAAGTATGAATATGATAGTGACTTCTCTGATGAGGACCTTCCTGTATCCTATTTTGGTAAATGGTACTCTGGCAGGAATGACATGTGAGGTCACAGGGTAAGACAGGAAGCCAAAGAGAAAGAACAAAATTGAATTCATGTCTCCTGAGAGGTATTTTAATCCCTTCCAAGGACATGCCCTGATATCTTAAGGACCTCCCAGTAGACACTCATTTTTTTTATTTATTTATTCTACATAGTATTACATACTGGAGGGAACTAATGTTCATATCAATTCATATATGGATATTGACAAAATAAGTTAAGGCCGATCCTAGTCCAGAGTCTCCCACCTTCAACCATTCCCTGCTCCCATATTTCCCCTAATTTATACCCATGTTATAGATAGAACTAAGCCTACACATGTTTATTAATTTTTGAATTTCTAATACTCTTTGTCTAGTGTAGTTGGACTTCTCATGGGAATCGAGGATTTCTAGAAGCATTGATAACCTCCCTAATCCCTCCCTCCAGCCACATTTTTTAATCCCTCTAATCCCTCCCTCCCCTCCCTTCCCACCACCCTTTTCCCCACAGCTTCATAGTTATGGCTCTATTGTTTATGTAAAAATTCACCTATGTTGAGTTTATTATTGCACTTAGCTAGCTTTCAATCTGTCTTAGATTTTACTCTGTCTTCCACATATGAGAGAAAACATTCAGCCCTTAAGTCTCTGGGTTTGGGATATTTCACTCAGCAAAATTTTTTTCCTCTCCATCCATAGCAAATGCTATGATATTGTTCCATTAACCGAGTAAAACTCACTATATATATGTAGGGCTCTATGCAAGAGAAAAATCACCATATTGGATGCCATAATACTTCTCTCTCCTCCCCCTTTACATTTTGCGCGCCCTGAGCAAGGTGAGCTACGCGCCTGCGCTGGAGCGCCGCTTTTTGTCTTTTTCCTCCCATCTTTTCGGTCAATGATAGTCCCTGACGCCACCAGCATGATAGTCCCTCATTGGCTGAAATAAGCTAGCTTACCGATTCACTATTGGTTCCTTAGTAGCCTGTTTTCGATATATCTACTGATGTGCGGGAAGTATAAAGTAGGATAGTTTCAAGCCGCCATCCACGTGTGTCTGAGTTTCCTTTCCCGGCCGCCGTCCGTCCTGCTTGGCCCCTTCCGAGCAGAACATCCAGCTAAATCGGGTCGTTTCGCCTACTGTCGGCTCCAGAACGCTTCATCCCCCCAACAGATGGTGCCCCTCGTGAGGAATGTCGCTCACACTCCCGCCGTCAGGACATTGCCCGCCAGGAAGATATTAAAGAAATTCTGGCTCTGGTGAGTTGCCCCCCAGCGCCCTGGTTTTAGGGCCCCAGCTTCCTTGCTTTTAATTTCTACCTATTCGGCTACAAAAGCCCCCCAACATATATATATATATATATATATATATATATATATATATATATATGCATATATATATATATAATTTTTTTTAATCCACTCATTCAGTGAGGGGCATCTGGGATCTGGGTTGGTTCCATAATTTAGCTATTGTAAATTGAGCTGCTATAAATATTGATGTACCTATGTCTCTGTAGTATGCCAATTCTAACTCTTTCACAAAAATACCCAGGAGTGTCTTGGCAGTTACAGCATTTGCCCAGCATGTGCAGGTATGCAGGTTTAAACTCCAGCACCCAAGTATACAACTAAATATCAGAGCAATGAAAGCCTTGTGAAAAATTCAATTAAAAATTTGATTCTCTCTGTCTCTTCCTCTCTCTCACTGTCCTTCTCTCTTTGAAAAAACAAATAACAACAACAAAAATAACCCTGGAGTGGGATAACTAGGTCATAAGATGTATCCAAGTGTAGTGTTTTGAGGAGTCTCCACCTTGCGTTCCAGAGTGCTTTTAAAAATTTGCAGTCCCACGAATAGTGTGCTAATGTTCCTTTCTTCCCACAACCCCTCCAGCATCTGTTATTGTTTATATTCTTCATTTTTGCCATTCTGACTGGAATGAGGTGAAATCTTAGTGAAGTTTTAATTTGCATTTCTCTGATTGCTAGTGATATAGAACATTTTTTCAGATATTTATTGGCTTTCTGGACTTCCTATGTTGAGAAGTTTCTATTTAGTTCTCTGGTCCATCTATTGATTGGATTATTTATGGTTTTGGTGTTCAGTTTTTTGAGTTATTTGTATATTCTGGATATTAGTCCTCTGTCAGAGGTGTAGTAGGCAAAGATTTTATTCCATTCTGTAGGTTCTCTCTTGACACTCTTAACTATTTTTTTAGCTGTGTAGAAGATTTTAAGTTTCATTGCATCCCACTCATTTATTCTTGACTTTAATTCTTGCGCTATAAGAGTCTTGTTAAGGAAGGCAGCACCAGCACTGATGTTGTTTACTGTTGATCCTATTTTTTCTTCTAGCAATTGTATAGTTAGTGGTTTAACTTCTAATTCTTTGATCCATTTCAGTTTGATTCTTATGTAAGGTGAGAGATAAGGATCTAATTTCAGTTGTCTACATAAGACTGTCCAGTTCATCCCGCACCATTTGTTGAATAGGCTGTCTTTCCTCCACACTATGCTCCCTTTGTCAAATTTCAGATGGTTAAAGAATTGTGAGTTTGTCTCAGTATCTTCTAGTGTGTTACATTGGTCTTCATGTCTGTTTTCATACTAACATCATGCTGTCTTTGTTACTATAACTATATAGTATAATTTCAGGTGAGGAATTGTGACACCTCCATCTTCCTCTTTCTTGTTTAATAATGTTTTGGCTAGATTTCCTGTTATTCAAAATGAATTTGAGAATTGCTTTTTCTATATCTCTGGAGAATGTCATTGGTATCTAGATGGGGATTGCATTGAATCTACACAGGGATTTCTGCAGAATGGCCATTTTAATTATATTAATCCCACCTAACCAAGAACATGGATGTTTTTCCATCTACTAAGGTCTTCTTCAATTTCTTTTTTAAATGTTTGATAGTTTTCATTGTAGAGATCCTTTGTATGCTTTGTTAGATTGATGTCCAAGTATTTTATTCTTTTTGAGGTTACCGTCAGTTGGTTGGATTTCTTGATTTCTTCTTCAAGGCAATTTTTGCTGGAATATAGGAAAGCTATTGATTTATGAGTGTTGATTTTATAACTATCCACTTTGGTTAATTCATTTATAAGCAATATAATTCTTCTGATTGACCTTTGTGGTTCTGCTAGGTATAGGATCATATCATAAGCAAATATAAATAATTTGACTTCCTCTTTTCTATTCAAATTCCTATGCCACTGCCTCTTAAATTTCTACCATATACAAACCTCACCATACTTAAGGGAAGGTTTGTAACATGTGAACCCTTGGAGCACATACTCAAACAATACTCCAAAATAGCACTATCCTTGTATTTTCTGTCTTTTTCCATCCTTATTTGTGAAAAGAGTTTCTTCTAAGTAGCATATAACGACCTCTTGGTTTTTTGTTTTGTTGGTTTTTTCATTAGTTTCATAAATCTACTCAATCATTATGTGTCTTTTACTTGGAAAATTTTAATCAATTTATAATTAATTATTGAGAGTTAAGACCTTACTATTGCTTTCTTATTACTACTTCTATGATCTTTTTAATGTTTCTTCTTTCTCCTTCTTATAAAGACTCCCTTTGTCAGTAAGTGTTTTTATCTAGTAGAGTGTTGTTGTTGGTACTTGGTTCTTATTTTGTACTACATACTAATAAAATGTACCATTTTATTATAGAGAGCTATTTGAACTACAACTTAACTTTGATTATACAGATAAGACAAGCAGAAAAAAGTAATAAAATTTTATACTCACATTTTGAAACACTGGATGTCCCATTTTACATTTATTATGTTGCCTTAACAAATTAATGTAGTGTTATTTTAGGCTTTTCTTCCTTTTTTTTTTTTTTTTTTTTTTTGGTCTTCATACAAAAAAAAAGTGGAGTAATTTAGGATGCATGCTTACAATACTAAATAATTCTGTATTTTTCTAAATAAAAATTGAATTTTCTATTTTAGCACTGAGATTTACTCCTTTCAGTTTCTCCTAGCTATGTGTTAGATTCTTTTTCTTTTGGTTTGAAAAATTCCCTTCAGTATTTCTTGTGAGGCAGCCCTGTGGTAGTAAATTCTTTCAGCTTTTTTTTTTCTTCTGTGAATGCCTTTGCCTGTTTTACTTTTCTGAAGAATAGCTTTGTTAGACATTATTGGCAGGTGTTTTCCTTCAGCAATTGAGTTTATGGTACCATTCTGTTCTGGTCTATGGGATTTCTGCTGAGAAGTCTACTGTCTTGGAAATTCATATGTACTGTCTCTTATTTGTTCTCTTCCTGGTTTTAGACACTTGTCTTTGTTTTGAATACAAATTAAATAAATTGAATTTGATTGCCTATATTTGACTGGCCTATACCTACATATTTGTACCTTTTTGTATTTGGAAAAATCTCTACCTTTTTGAGCTTTATGACTTTTTGGCATTCTTAATTGCTCTTGAAGCTGAATAACTTGAATCTTTGCCCTTTTAGTGCTGCTCCATAGTTTCCATATTTTTTTCATTCTTATTCATTCTTTTTTTCTGGGGGGAGTTGTGCACATGGGATTGAACACAGGGTCACAGCCACTGAGCCACATACTCAGCCCTTTTTAAATTTTATTTTGAGCCAGGTTCTTATTAAGTTGCTTAGGGCCTCACTAAGTTTCTGACACTGACCTCAAACTTGTGATCCTCTTGCCTCAGTCTTCCAAGTCACCATTTTCTTTCTGTTTCATTTTTTTTATTCAACTGTTTATTTTCAGTTTGTGTTTGAACTTGTAGATTCTTTCTTCATTTTGATTAATTATGTTTTTGATTCCTTGTCCTTTTTATTTCATTTAGTGTATTTTTCAGCTCTAGGGCTTTTGTTTGATTTTTAAAACTTACTTTAATCTTTGCAAAATTTCTGTGATAAATCACTAATTTGTTTCTCTGAGCTTGTTTAAAGTTCTTTGTATTTCTTTTAAAATGCTATTTTGAATTAGTTATTCATAAGCTCAATTGTGTCAGTTATCTTCTGATTAGCTTCTGGAGTCTTATTTAGTTCTTTTGGTGAGGTCTTGATGTACTGAAAATTCTTGATTCTAGATATATAATGCCATCTGTTTAGTCAAAGATTAGGCATTTATTTCAGCTTCATAGTTTAGCTTCTAATGTCCCTTTCCTTCCAAGAATTCTAAGCAAGCTATTTATTTACTTCTCTGAGGTTATGGTCATGGCTACCATTTTAGCACTAGATGGTACTAGATGGCCAAGTTCGCCTCCAGTCTGTGATTTGTGGATTATCACCAGTTTGCCACTAAAAGATACTCAAGTACATTTCTGTTGCAAATCTGCTGTTGCTATGATTTTCAGAATAGACTTAAGTAATGCCTAAAGAGAACAGTCCATCACCACTTGGTCCACAAGCTTCCACAGGTTATGAGAGAGGACATAGGTACCTTGGCTATTGTCACTAACTTATTATCAGGCACCATGGGATTCTGCCTGGCACTGGGCATTTGTTCTAAATGGCCCTATGCTCTAAAGCAATGACTTGCTCTTACAATATCTCTTTCACTAATGTGTTACCTTGGATTAAGAGAGTGATAGGGGGCTGGAGCAGTGCTTCAGTGGTTTGTCACTTGTCTGGCATGCCTGAGGCCCCAAATTCAAACCCCAGCACCACATACACAACTAAGTGTGGAGAAACAAAGGGCAGATGAAAAAATAAATAAAACTGATTCTCTCTTTCTCTCTCTCACTCCTCTCACTGTCTCCCACTTTCTAAAAAAAAAAAAGTGATAGATTGGGCAATTGTGACCATCTGCCCGCTACCAGGTTGGGTCTAGAGGCCTCATCAATGAGCACTGGCCTGGAAACAGGGGTCATTGAGTTCTGCTTGATATTACGTTTCACTGAGGAAGTTCTGACACTAAGCTTCAAGAAAAAGCTCTGTTTGTACAGCACTGATCTACTCCAGCCACCACCCCCACACACACATACACAATCACATATACTTAATGTAATCTTTCTCTGTGCTCTGCTGCCTGAAGTTGGTGGGGGCAGTCCCTTTGTCACCACTGTTGACATTAAGCTAGAGTTTATGACCACTGGAGCTGGCACAATACCAAGAGCATATTCTAGACCCATACCAAGGCCGGTGGTGGTACAGACTACAACAAAAACCCTTCTCTCTGGGGTTGTGAGCTTCTGCCTGGCTCTGGACAGTTCAACAAGCTCTATCCATGGGAACAGGCTACAAGATAGTGTCCCTGGGGTTCTATATTATGCTAGGTTTCACTGTGGTAGACCTGGTACTCAATTTCTAGTCTAAGGTCTGCAAGTAATTTCTTTACTTCCCCCACCGGGGATGCAATGGATATTACTCTAACTTGTTTTTTACAGATACATAATTACTTTGGACTAACTCTTTTCTTCTTATGAAAGTTTCTTTACAGTGATTTCATTTGTCTCTTCTCTGATGAATTGAATGCTGATTTTACAGTTTAACTTAGGAAGAAGTGTGTTAAAGCACCAGGTTTGATGTGCACTCACTCACTTTATGAAGAATACACTCCTAGGGGCAAGCAAACAAGGAAGGAATTGTATCTGATTGTTTTTTCTACTTTATCTCTACATAAAAAGTAGTAGAAGGCAGGTGGGAATCTCACCTCTGAAATGTTCTCAACAGATGTCCTGGCTTCAGAGTCTTTACAGTAAATGAAGCCTAGCGTGCATGAGCCAAGATTCCTTGGAGAATGTTGCTGAATCTACGTGGCTCCCTAGAATTACAAAATTGAGTTATTTTTAAGATAAATGCTCCCCACCTTGTAAAACAAAATCTATAACTATCACACAGAGTTATTATCTATTTGGGCCAGAAATGCATACCCAACATGGGAAAGAAACCCTGGGGAGTCATCCTCAATTTACAGTCAAATTTCTGCCTCTTCCTAGGTCCCAATTTTTCTGTGTCCTTGAAATGATCTAGTGGTGCTTACTCCCAAATATGCTTATGTGTGTGGGGATGATTTGACAATCTAATCCTGTAAATGAGAACAAACTAAAGAAGAAACCTCTATTTCCTTCATCTTAAGTTATAGGGGAGAGAAAATAGAGCTCACTTTAATATCATTGCAGTGTAATAACTTTAACAATAATTTTATAATCATATATAATTAACTATATATATAATATATATATAATAATTTGATGATGAAATATGACTAATCATGCATGAATAAGGCAAAGAATTTCCAATAAATATAAATAGTTTCACTTGGAAAGCTTATGTGGAAAGGGCATTGATGCTTTTAGCACAAACTATACCATGTAGTCAAAATCATTTGAATCAAAATTTGAATTCATGTATGTTTTAATGTTAGCTCAATCATGTTTATACAAATATTATTTTATTTACCTGTAAGATAATGAGTTGTAGAACTAAACAGAATTTAAATTTCTTTGTAGAATATAAATCTAACCATTCTTCCTTAATTTAGAGAACAGAAATCAAGATTTTTAGAAGTTATATGTAGTGTTCATTCTCACAAAACTATTTGCATCAAGGACAGAAGTATAATGTACATTTCTGACTAAATTGTGCTCTTCATTATGTCAAAGTATGAAATTGTGAATATATGTTTAAAAGTCTCACATTTGTGAAGTTTAGATCACATGAAAAAAATGTGAAATAATCATACTTTGATTAATGAACGGATGTCTTTTGAAAACTTCAAGATTAGCAATTTTCATCCTTTTGTGAATATCTTGGAGTACACTTACATATTGCAAATGGGGTAGTGTGATGTACACCTAAAAGGATAGGTAACACACATACACACATACACACATACATTTCAATTTCTCCTAGGCCATGATGAATAAAAAACATGGTTTTAAATTAATCATAAGTCAAAACTGTATTTTTTATAAAAATGCAATAAACATAAGATGTGCATGACTGCTAGCAGTTTAATATAGCATATTATTGTATAGCTGACTATTTTTGTATATATAACTGGGAGGAATATACTATAATGATATTATATTTTATAGTGAATACATAGAGCATACTTTATAATAGTAATAGTTTTTCATCATCATCAATTAATATGTACTGTACATGTTATGTTTTGATATTATTGGTAGTTCAGTAGTTTTGTTTGTGAGCATTACACAAAACTAATGGCTTTATGACTGTTATGATATCACTATGCAATACAAAATTTTTACCTCTATTATAAGTTTATGGAACTGTTATTGTGTGTGTGGTCAATTGCTGACTGAATGGATATAGATGGTGCAAGATTCTATATGTAAAAACCCTTTGAATCTTGTTTCACTTTCATTTTATTTGTTTTATCTTTTTGTTCTTAGAGAAACAGTGTTTTACTGACTGCCTTATCCCTCTAGACACTTACTTTATAATTTGTTTCTAGAAACCGTAATGCATTTTGTCAGTTTTGTAGGCTTATGCAATTTTCTCAAACAGTGCAATCAATTTGTAAAAAGAGAAACAGCATAAAGTTTACAATTTGAATTTCCAATTCATGAACTTGTTAAAATACAAGATTTTCTGTAAAAATAAAAATGGCAACAATAACAGTATAATTAACTGAAATATAACATAAATAAAGTACATTCACATTATTAGGAAAATTATAATTAATGTTCTGTCAAGAACTTTCATGTAAGATCCATTTTTCAGGGTGTTCTCAAGTTAAACATAAAATGTTTAATTCTGACACACAAAGCTGTTTGTCATAAAAAAGTACAGATATTTTATATGAAAACATAAAATAGAAATTATCCCCAAAGTGGAAATTATTTTTACATTAGAAAAATGATGGTTTCTTGAATTCCATGAAGGAAGTTAATATATATTTAGGAAGTCTAGATATTTTAGTGAATCAAATTTTGACCTAATTTGATATTTAGTCTCCCAATTAGCTGCTCATTTAACTTAAAAATGGAATCATAAAAAGTTATACTTGAAAAAATCATGTGTTATATAAATTTGCTACATATGCAATAAGCCTAAGCCTAACATGTAAATATCTTCATAAGGAATATAAATATACCTTTAGGGTAACAAATTTTCCCCAAAATTTGGAATATATTTGGCAAATAACTTGTATTCAGAAAACAAGCCCTAACACAAAAAAATTAAGAAGATAAAATGTGCAAATATCTAAAATATTTTCACAAAAATGGATATAGGAACCACCACATAAAAAAAGCTGATCAATGTCATTGGCCAACAGGTACATAAAAACTGAAGTCATAACTTTATACTTCTTTAAACCAACCACAATGAATAAAATGAATAAGACTCAAAACCAAATATCAATGAGATGATAGTACATGATTTGTGGATATGTAAACAAGAAGTCTATTTTGAAGCACTGTGCAGTTTCTAATAACATACAGTTACCGCGAGCACTTAGCTATCCCTCAAGATATTAGTCCAATATAAATGAATTCAAATGTGTCCACAGAAAGAATTATGTTCCTGTTATTTGTGATAAAATAATCTAAATATCCATCAATGCAAGAACACACTGTCATTATCTCATATATCTTGGGTTAGGCAATTCAGCGATGTTCAGAGGTGAAATAATTGGATCATGAGGACTCTGACATTATCAGTGCATAAATCCATTTAATGGATTAAATATTTGTGTGTACTTACTGGAAGGTGGTAAAAACTATAGGCAGGTGTGGCATGGCTGGGAGAAGAAGTTCACTGAGAATGCTGTGTTGGGAACTATATCTCTGTATGGCCTCTTACCATTTCACTCTGCTTTTTGGATGTCAGGAGTTAAGGAGATTTCCTCCTCCTCTACCCCAACAGTCTAACCCACCTTTAGCTATGATGTTCTCCCTTATCTTCAGCCCAATGCAGTGGAGTCATTTGTCCTTTCTAGATACCTCTGAAACTGAACTAAAATCAACTTTTTCTCTTCCAAGTTGTTCATATCTGATATTGTGGTCACAGCAATGGAAAACTGACCAAATTAACATAGGTAAGAGAAATATTATCACTTGATCAGATTGTGGGCCACATGAATACATGTATTTAACAAAAATTATTGAATTTTACACTTAACTTTTGTTCCCTGAATTAAATATAGATTATGCCTCAAATTTATTAATATGTGTTCATGTTTTGTCAGTCAAGATATTTTCTTGAAGGCCAAGCTCACACACTCACTGCCAAAGATAACCTCTTGGATGTAGGGAAAAACATTGTTAAATGAATGGATGAAGGAATTTAAATTTATAAGTTTGATGGACTGAATTTGAGGACTAGAGATAGTGAAGATTTGACCATCACATATATTTTCTATCTTAAAAATGGATGATAGTGGGGTCATTCAAATGTATTTTATTTAGGAACTGTTGAAGGCAAATTAAGTTAGTTTGAAGATATGAGTGCAACTTTGAAAACAGTTTGGGATAATTATAGAGCATCTATAATAATATAAAATGATCACTGAGTTTACTTTATTTTTTCCATGATAATCCAGACAGAAGCAGATAATCCAAACCAGCAGAGTTAGAATCATGCCCTATTAGCAAAGATACCTGCTAAGAGATTTGTCATAGTGAGACAGTTTAGGAGAGATAGTAAAATGGGTAGGTAGTCAGGACCTTGGGTCCCATTCAACCACACCTGGAAGCTAGCCAGTAGAGACTGATTGACAGGTATGCTTAAGACCTTCATATGCAAACGACTGGGAGCAACTCCTTTGTCCCAGAGGGTGGAAAACTAAGGAGTGGGGGTAAACACGGATGGGAACTAGGAAGAATTTGCCTCCTGTTTTAAATAAATTTTAACCAATGATGTTGGTGCTCAGTTCCAATGCCTGTTTTATATTTTTTTGAACCAATGATAGTAATGAACAGTTTCAATGCCTGTGTTACAAAGATTTCAACCAATGATGTTGGTGTTTTTCTCAATTCCTGCTTTACATGCATCTTGATCAAGACTTATACCCAAAACCAATATAACCCCTGGCCTAACCTACATTAGACTGCGTCTTGCTTCCAGATGCCCCTCTACCTTGTGGAGTCTCTGCTCTCCTTTCTTAAATAAATCCTACTCCTTTAACTCTTCCCTTTTGCAGTTGTCTATGAATTATATTCTTCAAGTTCACAAGATAAGAACCCAGAAGATTGATGCCAAATCTCTAAGGCATATTTCCACATCAAGAGCTGCAACACACCACTCAAAGATAGCAGGGAAAAATCCAGCACTTGACTGAATAGCTGCTAATACTATTTTGACTGCAGAAACCTGCAGCTATCCCAAATTCCCATTTTTAATGGGAACTGACCATTCCACACAGATGGTGGTAAGATATAAGAAATGAAGGAAGAAGTCTTACTGAAAGCTTTGGTAAATAAAAACAAACAGAAAGCATTATCTTTCCATACAAGAGCAAAGAAATGTGTTTCCCAACTTGCTATTGGTAATCAGTATGTAACTAAGGAGAACTGATGTTATTACAAAATCAATCCACTAACAGGGGGGTAGAAATGAGGACTGGAGTGGTGGCTAAGTGGTTATGATGCTGAACTGGCATGCACAAAGTCCTCAGTTTGAACCCCAGCAGCACACACACCACTGGGTGTTGTAGAAGACAGAACCAGATGAAAAATAAACAAAAGTTGATTCTCTCTTTCTCTCTGTCTTGTTCTCTCCCTCTGTCTTTTAAAAAAGTTGGGGAACAGAAATGATCAATGGCAGAATGTGGTTTTTTGATTATCCTACCAATCCAAAATATCAATGAATTCTAAAGTGCATCTAACCTATGAAATTTTAATTTTTTGAAGTAGTAAAATCTATTGGTCATATGGATTTCAGGCTTTTTACTTCTTGAAACCCTAAACCTACCAACAGATACATTTAACATGTTTCTCATATTATTAAAATAAAATATTCATTTTTTAATGACAATGCAATGACATAATATCACTATGGAAGAGCATAAGCATCCTTGAGATTTTTATATCTACTTGTACAAGAATCAAGAAAAATGGGGGTTTGGCATCAAATGTTCAGGCATGGATGTTGGAAAAGGAGTCAGGCCTCAAAACAGCTGAGCAAAATCTTTTTATTGGGATTTGTGGTTCTCGGGCCAGTTTCACCAGTCCACCAGAGTGAGGGTGGGCAGGGAAAGTGGCGGGCAGGGGAAGTGCCATGTGTTCCTGGCTGGGCAGCAACTTTATACTCTGGGATGGGCAGAGGAAGTTTGGGGGTCTGATCCCTCCAGTATTGGCTGGTGACTCCATCGATTATCAGGGATTGTGATATGCCATTGGGGCTTGTCTGTCAGCATCTGATTGGTTGTTCTTTTGCACATGTGGGCTTCAGGAAGCTGCCTGAAATCAACCTAACTTCCCAAACTTTTTAGTGATATAGGGTGTCAATTTCCATCTGGCTAATTCATGCTGTTTATGGGGCATTGTGGGGGAGGGGAAGGATCAGGTGTTGGTTTGTCAGTAGGGAGATGGCTATAAAGGTGCAAGAGCATTTGGTTATATGTTACTCCAGCAATCTTGCTCATGCAGTTTCAGGTGAACCTATGATAGAGGCTTGAGAGAAGTTAATGAGCAGCAGGAGAAGTAGGGGGTGGGAAAGAGATCTTGAATTTTGTGGGCCCCAGCATGGTGGAAATCCAGGAATGGGCATCTGGGAAGGGTGCTTTTTTAAAGTGGGAGACATGGTGCCAAGCCAAGTGCCCAAAGAATTTGGCCACTATTGGGGTGGTAAGTATACTGTGTGGTGTCCAATCCAGCGAGGTTGCAGTGATTGAAGATGTAGTTCCCAAAACAAAACTGTGTCACCCAGTTGTAGAGAAATAGTAACCAATTTGGGTTGTTGTCCAGCTGGAGATGAGGCGGTGGATGGCATGGGTAGACAGCAGTCTATGTTCCCTTAGGAGTTTGTGTAAGAGTGTGAGATAGGGTAGATAGGATGCCAGGGAAGGAGGAGTAATAGGAAAGTTTTGGTTGATTTGGAAAGTGTGCCCATAGAGTAGTTCAAAGGGGCTGAGGCCTGAGGGGGCCCTAGGAGCTGCCCAAATTCAGGTAAGGGCCAATGGAAGGAGATTGGGCCAGGAGAGCTTGAGTTCAATAGTCAGTTTAGTAAGATGATCCTTGAAAATGTCGTTAGCCCTTTCAACCTTACCCAAGGCCTGGTGTTGATAGCAGATGTGGAGATTCCAGGTGATGTTGAGGCCATTGGAAACTAGTTGAACAACCTGAGAGGTGAAGGCTGGATGGTCATCTGACTAGATGGACACAGAAAGTCTGAATCTTGGAATGATCTGCTCAATGAGGATGGAGGCAATGGTATCTGCAATCTCCCTGTAGACAGGGAAGGCTTCTATCCAGCCTGAAAAAATACAACCAAAGTCTTGGCATGTGGATGAGGGTGATCTGCCAGTCTTCTGCTGGCTTATGGCCCCATGTCTGATGTGTTGGGAGCTTGGGTTTGATTCCCCCTTGTGGGGAAATGGTGGAGCAGACAGGGCAGGCAGAGTGAACCTGCTGGAGAAGAGTTCTCATTCCTGGGAGATAAAAGAGGGGTTGGAGAAACTGCAGAAGAGGCTCGGGGGCCAATATGAAGAGGGTTGTGAATGTCCATCAACAAATTGTAAGCTTGCTGCTTGAGAAGGAAAATCTGGTCCCCTAGGAAGACCCAGCTATCATCCTCAAAATGGCTGCCCTGATTTATCAGGTCTTTCTTCTCTGATGTAGAATATTTAGGTTTGATTGTAGTGGGATAGGAGTAGGATGGGGGCTGTTGAGGACTTTGTTGTCAGCTCCTGTGCTATAGAGTCTGCTTTATTGTTAACCATGGCTATAGGGTCTTAGGAATTTTGATGCCTTTGGAAGTGTATGATGCCAACTTGGGATGGTAGCTGAAGTTTCAAACTCCAAGAGTTTGAAAATTAAGGAGGTGTTGACCACTGGTGTCCCCTTTGTGGTTAGAAACCCATGCTCCTTCCAAATAGCTGAAACTGAGTGAGCAATTAAGAAGGCATATTAGGAATCTGTGTAGATGTTAACCTGTTTGCCTTTGGATATAATGAGGATGCTAATGAGCAAAGATTTTGGCTTTTTGGGAGGTGGGACCTTCTGGAAGGCAGTTTGTTTCCAGAACTGAGGTGGTAGTGACTACCACGTAAGTGGCTCTACGGCATCCATCAGGATCTACCACAGAATTGCCATCTACAAAAATGGTTAGGTCAGGTTAGGTCAAAGAGGTCCTCATGGGGTGAATGTAGAGCTCCCAGTACCTGTGTACAAGAATGGCTAACAATTGAGGGAGGTGAGTTCAGGGGGAGCAGTGTAGCAGGGTCCAGAGAAGAAGAACAGAGAGTGATGGTGGGATTGTCTGTGAAGAAGAGGTGAAATTTTTGAATCTGTAATGGGATCAAGAGGGGGAAGAATTTATGCCTTAAGAGGTCCTGGAGTCAGTAAGAATATGGTAGCTGGTTGGAGTAAGGTGAGTTTTAGGGCTTCCTTAGTCAGTACAGCTGCTGCTGCCAGTGCCCAGAGGCATGGTAGCTATACCTAGACTGTAAAATCAAGTTGCTTGGAGAGATATGCCACTGGTCTATGCGAAGGTCCAGTTAGTTGAGTGAGGAGGCCAAAGGCAACACCCTGTCTTTCATCCATGAAGAGGTGGAAAGGACTGTCAGTGTTAGGGAAAGGTGGGGGAAGATGTGAGAGCATCTCTGAGCTTGCAAAAGGGAGTTGGCTACCATATTGGGGGAGGTGAGGGGTCTTTTTTGCTGCCTGATATAGAAGTCTGGCAAGAAGTGCAAAGTTGGGGACCCAATGTCTAAAAAAGCCAGCCAAGGCCAGAAAGGAGAGAATAAAATCTGATGTTTCTGGTGGCTGTAGGTCACAGAGGGCTTGAATTCTGTTTGTTGTGAGGCTTTTAGAAATAGGAGTGAGGAGTATGCCTAAATAAGTAACTGACAAGGTAATAAGCTGGGCTTTGGCTAGAGAGACCCACTAGACCCAAGATCTCAGGAAGTTAAGGAGCTGTGCAGTGTGAGCTTGGGAGGTTTTGAGGGATGAGCTACATAGGAGAAGGTCATGCACATATTGTAGGAGAATGCTATCTCCCAAGTTACAGATAGCCAAATCCTGAGCTGGGGCTTGTCTAAAGAGGTGAGGGCAGTCCTGGAAGCCTTGGGGTAAAACTGTCCATGTCAGCTATTGAGACCTAGAGGTTGTAGAATGAATCCTCCCATGTGAAGGCAAAGAGGTAATAGGAGTCAGAGTGGAGAGGAACTGTGAAGATGCGTCTTTGAGATCTAGAAGAGTGACGTGAAGGGGGATTGTGGGAAAGAAGAGTGTAAGGGTTAGGAACCACTGGATGGATGGGAATAACTGCTTCATTAATTAGGCAGAGATCTTGAACAAAGCAACAGGTCCATGAGGGTTTGCATACCTGCAATATAGGGGTATTAAAGGGGAACTTCATAGGGATGAGGAGTTCCTGAACAAGTACTCGGTCTGTGATGGGTTTAAATCCTTTCCTGTGATTGCAGAAGATAGGAAACTGAGGAGATGAAGGAAATTTAGTTTGAGGTTTTGGTTGGATAAGGACTGACTAGTGGTTAGAGGCTATGATCTGCTTGGAGGTGTCCCAGAGTTGAGGGTCAAGCAGGTCTGAAGACAGTGGTAAAGTAGGTGGTGTGAGGTGCAAGGGAGTGTAAGAAGGAGAGGTAGGAGAAGGTGAGAAGTAGTATACCCGGGGAGGAGTTGTAGAGTGGCCCTAAGAGTTGGAGAACATCTCTGCCTAGGAGGGGAACTGGACAGGAGGGAATGAGCTGGAAAGAGTATGTGAAAGGGTGTTCCTCCAGGGTACAGGCTAGCTTAACTGTTGTGTTTGGGAAGGAAATGAAGGCCCAGAGTGGGCAGGCAAGACAGAATAGGTATCCCCTGTGTCCACAAGAAAAGTTATGGACTTACCCACTACCTGGAGCTCGGCGAAGATGATGGGTATCTTCAAGTCCAGAATCTCTCAGTCTTTTGTGAATCCCAACAGCTCAAGTGAAGGGGCTGCCTGGCTGGTCACACCCTGACGTGAAGGCACTATGGTGGGGTCAGCCATAGGGCAGTCACTCTCAAGTGCCCTGCTTGTTTGTAAGTGGGATATTGCCTGGAGGGAGGCTGTGGAATTGGGCACTAAAGGGCCCAGTGACCTTCATGTCCACACTTGAAGGAAGCCCCTGATAGAGAGTATAGCTGATCCCTATTTGAAGCTGTTGCTGGAGCCGCCAGCCACAGGGCAGCTACCAAGGCTTGGGTTTGGAGTGTCAACTTGTTCTGTAAATGAGCCTGCCTGGCCAGTTAAACCCATTATTCTCAGGCATTATAGCCTTTGAAGACCTTTTTTACCAGACCTCGGATAAGGGTCTGAGGACCCTTGTCAGCTCATTTAAGCTATTTTTCTAATATCAGTGATCAATTGAGAAACAAAATGGGTTGCTAATACTGTAGCCCCAGAGAGAGAGTCAGGGTCCAGTTTAGTATATTTGGTAAGGGCCTCTGTAATATGGTTAAGAAATAGGGCTAGATTCTCATCTGGATCCTGAGTAATTTCCCACAGTTTATCAAAATTAACCACTTTATTAGAGACTGTCTGCATGCTATGAGATATTGAATGACAAGAGCACAATTATGGCAGCCCTGTTGGCCTTCCTGGCAGTTCCAATTGGGCTCCTTTGGTGGAACTAATGCTGCACCTATTGGTAGAGTTATGTCCTTTGGTGGACTTGGTCGTCATGGTCTTGTGCTGCCTGCTTGATGTGAATTCATTTGTCTGGGGTAAGGGTGGAAGAAAGAATGTCATAAACATTGTGCCAGGTGAGGTCATTAGCCTGAGACAGGTATCTAAATTCCTTAATGTAATTAGAAAAGTCAGCAGAGAAAGACCCTAGATGCCTATCAATCTGGGACAGGTCTTGAAGTGAAAATGGGACGTGGACATGTGCAATACCCTCTGTGCCATCCTCTTACTGTAGAGGACAATGGAGTTCTGGGTTGGGTGGTGGGAGGGCTTGGTGGGACCAAGTATGGGCAGTGACAGTAGAGGAGAGAGTTGAGAGGCTGGAGAGACCTGCTAGGGGAGGAGCAGGAGGGGAAGGGGAAGAGTCAGAAGGAGGAGATGTAGCAGTGGAGGGGTGGAGGGACTGTATCTGTGGGAGGTGAGGGGGAAGAGGAAGAGGAGGAGTTTTGGCCTAAGTAAGAAGGGGGAAGATGGGAGGGTGGAACTCAGAGCAATTTCAGTGGATTGAAAATGAAGAAAAAGAAGCTGGGAAAAAAATGGGGGAGAGGTTTTGGCCTGTCCCTGTCAAGGAGGATTTAGGCTGTGTAGCAGGTGAAACAAAAGGAAGGATGAGAGTGCAAGTCCCAAAAGCCCTGAATATGAGGCATTTCTGACCATTTCCCTGTATAGTGACAGGAATTGTCCAAATCAGTGAGGATTTGAAAGTCAAAAGTTCCTTCTGGAGGCTATTTTGAGCCACTGTCTAAAGTGTACTGAGGCCAGGCCACAGTCGAGTAAAAGACCAGCCATTTACAGTGTAAGTCTTCAGAAAGTACTAATTCAGTAAAATTGATATAGACAGCCCACGAGGGTCTTGGGGTCAAGAGAGGAATTAGCATTTCCCACGTGTTTTCAGTACCACTCAGGGGCAAACAGGAGCAGAATGAGGCATCCAAAATTCTGATCATGTTCCCCTGATAGCAGGTGGGCTGATATTAGACATCTCCTCAGCCTGAGGGTGCCCAGAACAAAACAGGTGGGACAAGCCAGAGACTGGGACATCCTCACAGTCTATCAGGGTCCCAAAAGGAATGATCGGGAAGGTCTGTGATTTGTATGCAACTTAATGGACAGACCCCCAGAATGGAGAGTGTATTGGAAGTCCAAGGGAAAGGCAATGGAACCTACCCCTCTTCCCTTGGCCTGGGTGAAGGGAAACAGAGCAGTGCAGGAGCTTTCTGGTTCATCTGCAGGATGAGAGTGGATCTCAACCCCAGGGGGTAGGCCTGAAAACGCTCCCGGGTTTCGGCACCAAATGTAAAAAAAAATCAGGGAAAACGGATGTTCAGCATTAAGTGTTCAGGCTCAGTTGTTCAAAAAAGAGTCAGGCCTCAAAACAGCTGAGCAAAACTTTTTTATTGGGATTCATGGCTCTCAGGCCAGATTCATTGGTCCCCCAGAGTGAGGGCAGGCAGGGGAAGTGGCATGCAGCCCTGGTTGGCCAGTGACTTTATAGTCTGGGGTGGGCAGAGGAAGTTTGGGAGTCTCCTCCCCCAGGAATTGGATGGTAACTCTATCATCATTGGAGATTGAGATATGTTATTGGGGCTTGTTTCTCAGCTTCTGATTGATTGTTCTTTTGCACGTGTGGGCTGCCTAATGACCTGTCCCCAACCACTTGCCTGAAATCAACCTAACAGTACTCTTGTCGAGATTACCCTTCACAAATAATCAGAACTCAGCTCCCTTAAAAGTATGACCTTTACCCAGGTTTTAATGCCAGTACCACATACACAACTGAGTGTTGGAGAAATGAAGGCCAGAGGAAAAACTAAATAAAATTGATTCTCTCACTCTTTTGTTCCCCTTTCTCTCTCTTAGAAAAATAAACAGTTTGTCCTTTAAAGAGACTCTTGCCTGTCAACAGGCAGATAAAACACACTGAACTGAAGATAGAATGTATGTCCAGGGATCCAGAGTTTCTGGTTAAATATTGTAAGTACAGCAACTGATTACTCACATTCTTTCCTAAGACTAAGAGTAGCATTTCCTTAAACCAATCTTCGATTTAATACTCTATTTAAACTCAATCCAATCCATGTGTAATTCCCACTCCCAAACTACCATTTTCACATGGATCCTTACTCTCACAGTACATTATACCTCTACCAGAAAAAAGATGACATCATTTTCATCCCTTCTGTAGCAAATACCTTTCTCTGAATCTGTAACCATATTTCTCAGCAGCAAATTCCTCTTCATCTGTACACAATTTTACAAATTTCCCTTCACCTTTTTTCTCTAATATAAATGTATCTGTCCCCTTTGACCACTATTCTCCCCATTAGCTTTCACAATTCCCACTTATCCACACCTTTCTTTTCTGAAAAATTATATTCCTGAAGGTCTGGAACTGAAGGACTTATCTTTCCTGCCCATTTTTTCCTCCCGTTCCCCATACAAATTCTCCTACCTAGATCTTCAAAAATCATAAACTCCTTCATGCATATTTGATCAGTTCTATCTAATCATCCTTCTTGCAATTTAGTGAAAAACCAGAGGAAATCTGTCAAACATCAATACCCAGGACCCCATATACATCCATACCAAAAGAAGTATATATTGCTTTAATTTGTGTTTTTATGTAGCAAGACTTATGAATTACATCACAATACTTTCTTTAAAATTTCAAAGTTTTTAGAAATCAATTCCTTTTGCACTTTATCCATGCTGGGATTCAATACAGGAAGACGAATTATTGCACTTTTTGTTATTTATTCTAATTCTTTACTTTTATGTAAACATGTTTGTGTACAGTTACCTTTTTTCCAAAATAAAATCTCCCTCCCTCTAAAAATCCTCTTCCAATTCTACTTTTCTGAAATTTCACACTCACATGAGTGATATGAGTATACCCAAAACACAATGGCTCTGACTCACGTGGAAATACTACTTGTACTGCTATAGCTATATGATGATTTCTTAAATTTTTTCATGATATTAATTATCTTTTTTTTAACTTAGTTTTCCACTATAACAGTCATATTTATTTTAAATTCTCTCTTTCCCCATCCTACTTCACACGTTCTTACATCCTGGTTATTTCAGTCTGATTTTGCTCATTGCTTTCTCCATTGGCAATGAGTTTTTCCTCTCCTTGCTTTTTAAAAATGTACTTAATTTTAAAGGATATTGAGCATCTTATGTAGTCTAGAATAGAAAAATAATAGCCCTTTTGAACATTTAGAATGAGACTTGACTGTTAGCCAACAATTAAGCTGTTGTTTTAATGCATACCTTCAGTGTGCCTCAGGCTTGAAATTTCTCTAGTAATTCCTCATAGTTAAGTTGGTGGCTAAGATGCTGAAGAGATTTTCTTAATCTGAAATTTCTATTTCAGCTTTGAACCAATCTGCCTGTGTTGCTCATTACTAGGGGTTCCTTTTCTTTCTCTTTTCTTTTCTTAGCCTAAGTTTTATGGAGTCCATGAATCTTGGAATCCATTTCAAGATTTGGATGTTCTTATTTCTGTTCCTCTTATCATAGCTATATTCTGACTACTAGCTTTGCTCAGTTTTGTGGGGGCTTTCATATAATTCTTCAAATAATAGTAGTCTAATTATATTGGTATAAAATTATGGTTTCAAGATAGTATTATACTTATAACACAAGCAGAGGCTAAGTTATTCTCTGTCATAAAATAATAGAGAATAATGAGGCTTTATATGTACTGTGGATGCAATATGTTTCAATGAAAGACCTCACTAGGGAAAGTGTTTGGGAATTTCTAACCACCAAAGGAGGGTTTTCTGCCGCTTAGTTGCAAAGTGAAGTTGATCACTCTACAGTTTTTTGAACTATCTCAAAACTTTTTTATGAGTGCCTGGTGGAGAGCTATCAAACACACCTTTGAAAAGCTTTGAACTTCTTTGATCTGGCTTAGAATTTCTATAAAAATAAACTAGTCCGTAATAGTAAATAGCATGGTATTCAATGAGCACTAAATCAATTGAATAACTGTTGAATTATTGTCCCAATATTTTTAGTCAGCTTTCCATCGCTATGACTAAGCCACCTGACAAGAACAATTTTCAGAGGAAAGTCATTTATTTAGGGGCTTATGGTTTCAGAGGTTCCAGTACATGGAAGGCTAGCTCCTTTCTTCAGGGCATAAGGTGCAGCTGTACATCACAGCAGCTGCATAACTACAGGGAGCAGGTAGCTCAAGGGGTCATATTAAGAAGCAGAGCAGAGCAAGCAAATCAAAGCCAGATACAGAATACATACCCCAAAGACATGTCCCCAAAGACCCACCTCCTATAGCCATCCCCTACCAGCCTACAGTTGCCACTTAAGAGGGTTAATTCACTGATTGGGTTAAGGCCTTCATAATCTAATCATCTCATCTCAGTCTTCCTGAATTGTCACAGGTGAGCTTTTGGGGGACAACTCATATTAAAACCATAACACAGTATGGGGTAGAGAGAGGAGAGAGAATGACATGATATATATGTATATATATTTACTATATAGGTATAAAAATATATATATTTTAAAGTGCGTGTGTGTGTGTGTGTGTATGTGTGTGTGTATATGTGGTCCTGGGGATCAATCCCAAGCTTCATACATGTGAGGCAAGTACTGTACCACTGAGCCATATTCCCAGCCCATTATATTATATTTTTAAATTTATTTTTTAAAAAACTGTCAACTTAAACACAGCTAAGTGGGTTTCTTTACCACATAATTTTAATATTTAATGTCCCCTGAGAAATTCTGTAATGTAAATATTGTGGGTAGTGTTTGTCAAAATTCTTTGAGTAGGGAAGTTTCAATTTTCAAACAAACTTAGCAAAATAGATTTCATATAAAAGGTGCATATGCATGGCAATATAATAATTTAATCAAACCTCTTCTCGTAATTAATGTACATAATGAAACACAGAAGGTAGTTTCCCAATGAGCTGTAAAGTTACTCTATCTTTAATCATTCACAACATTAAATCTAATATATATTAAAATCCGAGTAACATTTCATAACATACAAAAGAATATCACATCATCTACCCCTAAATCTATAAACATATCCAAATATTATTTCCTATTTCAATTTTGATAATAAAATAGATTTGAAATTACTTAATCAAGGTGCTTGTTTTAAGATCAAAAGTGCCAAGACTTATAACTATGTCTTTTTACCCTATCATTAGGCAGATTTTATTCAAATATGAATGAAAGAGAGAGGGGGATAAATTTTTATAGGAAAAACAATTTCTGTAAATTAAAATGATCTAGAAAGCCTCATTTAAAAGATGTAACTTGGACCCAATTGTGATAGTCTTGTTTAGACATTTAGTAGTGTGTTTATACAGACAGCCTAATATAAACAAGGCCTGGGAATAAATACAGAAAGATAAATTTGAATGAAAGTGAGATTGGCTAACCTAGATACAGTAGAAAAGTGTACCTGGGCTTAATGTGAGACTAGTGTCAATAGAGAAGCTACATAAGGATGTGTGCATGTATGATAGTGTAACAACAAACCCTTTCAATATGTAAAACTACATTTAAAAAATAAAATGTTTAAAAACAATTACAACAACAACTAAAAGGGCAACTGAAACAGTGCTAAAACATTGTTTTGTACAAGCACTGGTGGTGCAAGAAACATTATGTTCTTTTAAAACTCATTGATGAATGGTAAGCTAAAAATAACATATTTAAAATAATGAGTACAGTAGTTAGGCTAAGGATTACAATGCATGTTTAAATCCTTAGAAGTATTTCATAACTTTTATCCTCATGATTTCTTCAGGGCAGAAATTGATCTATGTACAAAGCCCCTTTATTTCTTTAAAAATATGCTCATGTAGAATTCATTCATACAGTGTTAAGTAATAAAAATATGCATAGGAAACTTTTCTTTATTTAGAGGAAAAATACATCAACCTCTCCTCCACTTTGATATAATTAAAAAGCAGCTGAAGCTATACAATTTATACAACTGTAAAGTTGGCAGTATTGCAGTTTTATTGAAGAAGGGAAATTATACAATGTTTGAAGAAAATTGGTTAACTATATTGGAAATGTGGAGGATTTAAATTATGTGTTAGAATATGTATAAGGAATTATTTATTATTTGTGTTTAATGGCCAACTTGACTAGGGTCATTTGAGTTAGGATGGCATCAACTTAGAATTCCTCAGTTAAATAGTCTTACTGGCATGTTTCCAAGTCATAGGTACTAAAGCTAAGATGAATTATATTTGTATAAATCTGCAGCATCAAATGGAAAAATTACCAACTGAATAAGCTAGAGATATTTTTTAAATTATCAGAGAAATATATTTGTGTAGAATATTTCTAGTCTAAAACTTTCAGCATATTTCATATTTTATTGGAATAAAGATTACATGATGCTGTTGTTTGAAGAAAGGACTTTTTGTACATATAAAGAGGTTATTAGCTGTATTTTTCCGTAAGGGACTAGAATTACCCCTACCAAATATTTATTTCAGGTGATTTCATATGATTTATCATTTAAGGGGAGAAATTTAGAACTCATCAATATTCTGTAATTATTCGGCACCCTCAGAACCATCACTCTATAGTTAAAGATTCCAAGGTTTATTTAGCATAAGTAATTTGGTCCCATTAATGAAGGTAAAAAGGAATGAGGTCAAGATGCAAGTTTCCTTTTATTTAATGATGAAGCTCAAGCTTTTCTTATGATGTCAGCCCCATTTCACAAAAGAGAAGTACTATGTGCCTTTGTATTTCTGAACACTAATATTTATTCCAGTGTAAAAATGAAGTATAAAAAAGAATACTCTAAGCTAGAATATTTTAATTTCTAATCTGGAAGGTATAGAGATTAAATGCTATAAACATTTGATGAGGGTTATAAATGATAGCTGGTATGGTCTGACAATTTTTTTTTCTTTTTTTCAGGGCTGAGGACCGAACTCGAGGCCTTGCGCATGCTAGGCAAGCACTCTGCCATGAGCTAAATCTCCAGCCCCTGCTCTGACAAATTTAATGGAGTTGGTGAGAATTGCCCCATTCAAAAAATTTAAATAAAATTTAGAACAAAGGAAATAACATTCTCAATAGTTATATTTCCCCAGGAATATTCCAGACAAGTAATTGCCTTCTTACTTCTTCCCTAGACCATTGTATCATCATAACTGATCACATGGCTTAAAGTATCCCTTTCTTATCTATTTACCTAACTGTGCCAGAAGTGGACCCATAGTAGTGTTATCCATGTCCTTGTTGTTGTTCTGTACAATTCTGAAGGGATTTTTACCATTGTAACTGTATTTTTGTGGATAGGATACCATCAAAGAACTTTTTTTTTTTTAATACAAGACCTACAACTTCTTCAAAAAAAATTTTTGTGTGCTCATGGACTAGCATAATTCATGATATTTAGTCAATTGGACCCTGACAAATGTCTGGGTAATGTCTTAAAAATGTATCAGTGAGCTTCTGATTTTGGCTATAAAGTGAAGAGCAGGAATTATGGCTTCTCCAAAATTTAAGTAAAGAATGCAAAGACAAACATCAGCTTTATAACTTATCTGTGCTTACCAATTCATGGGCTGGGGACATAGCTCAGTGGTAGAGTTCTTGTCTAGTCGTGTGCAAGGCCATGGGTTCAATTCCCCATACCACAAAACAATTAAATAAATAAATAAAAAAACCAGGTCACATGGCCTCTATCTTGCCCAAAGTGTAAGGAGAGACAGGTGAACACAGAGGGACAGGAAATATGAGAATTCACGTACTTGTCATTGATACATCTAGATATAAGAATAAAGAGAATAGGTAGTTCACTATTTGGTCAAGGCCAAGTATAGCATGTCAGGACCGTATGAAAAAATGTAATCACAACGGGCTTGAGAGAATTTGAATGCACTAAGATTCATCATAGCAAAAACAGCCTTGCAAATCACATCCTAATTAGATGAACTCATAACTTCTCACAGCCTAATAAAATGGAAATATGTACTTATTTACAGATAAAAATATTTTCTCAGTCTCCCCTGATGTATATGAGCAGTCCATCTTACTATAAAACATTATCATGCATATGAAAAGGCAAGAAATAATACATTGTGGAGAAATATAGCAAGCCTGAGAATGGAATTAAGATATGACACAAAAGTTGAGTTTTTCTGATAAGAAATTTAAAAATAACTATGATTAATGTATCAATGCCTCAGTGACAAACCTGGCAGCATATGTGAGAAAATTTGGAGGTAATATCAATAGAGTTGTGGACTTAAATAGAAAGGATTAAATTGAAAACCTAGATGCTAAAAAACAAAAGCAAATGTTACTGAAAGGATGGATAATATTTTCAAGATTTCAACAATGGAGTTGACACAAATGATGAAAGATTTAATGAAAATGAAAATAGTAATTAGAAATAAGTTGAAATGAAATAACAAAAAGTAAACACTAAACTAAGGCAGAACATATAAAAATAGTGAGATAATAGCAGGTATCCTAAATATGTATAATTAGAATCCCAGAAGCACAAAAGATAGAAAAAAGAGATAGTGACTGAAAAAATAATGCCCAAGAATTTTCCAAAATTCTGACATCTAGTCACAAATCCAAATATATTTGGGAACACCAAAGATAAATTGCAAGAACAACAAAACAACATTTAAAAAAATTAAAAAATCAAACATGATGAAACTAAGGATAAATAGAAAATTTTGAAGGCAGGTTGGAAAAAACTTATATTCACATTTTGTAAAATAGAAGAATTACAAGTGCTGGCTCATCAGAAACCACACAATTTAAAGATAAAGGAGAGTCAACATTAAAATGCCAAGAATAAAAGTAGCATCAGAAACAATAGCAACAGCTGTCTACCTAGATTTCTATAAACAGCAGAAACATGTTTCCTAAATGAAGGGAGAAATTAAAACTCTCATACAAATAAAATTAAGAGAATTCAGTACTCATAAAACTCAATTCAGCTTTTTTGTTACTCAGCTAACAAAACTATGGATAAGCCAATTAGTGAACCAATTCAGAGTTTTAACAGTAAAACTACTACTATTTCAAAGTAGAAAGAATAGCAGGAGAAGTTTATGATGCAGGATTAAAGAAGCAATGCTTTATAGTGGGAAAAAAAATTCTGAAAGAAGGTGTCCATTGCAGTTAGTACCTCAGACAAGCCACCGTCACACAGGGACACTTCTGAAACAGTGGCCCCGTACTACACAGCTAGGACCATCATAACAAAATAAGGTAGACTGGTGGTTTAAAAAGCAGGAACTAAAAATAATTGGATAATTGTGACTTTCAGGTTTTTTGTATCAGTTGAATTTTTGTGCTCTTTTTCCTGTGTACGTGGTGGTTTTATTTTTCTCCAATAAAGCTTTGATAATAAAAAAAAAAAAAACCCAGGAAGTTAGAATATCTAATAGTTCTGGAATCTGGGAAGACAAAGATCAAAATCACCGATGAATTCAGTTCTCTGGGTAAGACTGCTTTTCTGGCTTGAAGTTTACTGCCTTCTCCCGGCATCCGTACAAGACAGAGGGAGAGAGCACTCTAGTCCCTCTTCTTATAAGGGCACTAACCCCATCCTCATGACTCCATCTAAACCTAATTATCTCCCACCTCCACCTCCAATTGCCATTAATATTAGAGGCTAGAATTTCAGCATATGATTTTGGGGGACACTTACGGTACATGGCAGGCTCCTTCTGGGAACTTCATAAGGACAATGGACAAATAAGCTTTGCAATACAGACTGCAGAGTCTGGCTTTCCTGAAAGACAGAATAGTAAAGTATGGACTGAAGGGACAAAAGACAAATTATTAGTTTAGTTCCCATCTTTAAAATTTTCTACATCCTTTTTATCATTACATATGCTATTTACTTCCTTACAAAAAAGCACTTCTGCTAGATATGGCACACCTATATTTCATAAAACACTAATACCTAATACTCTTCCTTTTCTCCCAAAGTTTCATTATAATGATTTCACTAATTTTAGTAGTCCTGCATCTCCAGATAATATGAAATTTTCCCCCATTATATTCAGATACGGTTCCCGATGATCCTGTGAGCTATAAGATAAATTGCAATTTCAAATATGCATACCCTTCTACAAACTAACAAGACAAAGAGAAAAAGCAGGAGATATAATTAGTTAATATATGTAGTTTAAGATATAAACATACAGTACTCTCTTTCCCTCTGTTTCTCTCATGCATACACAAAGCCACTAAATTGCTCACTTTATAAGCAGCCTTAAGCCTCTACTTTTTTTCAACTTCCTTTTTTTTTAACCACCCATCGCAAGCCTCTACTGGCCTAAGCCAGCACCTGGGTTAACTACTATTTTACCTTTTAGCTCATGGGAGTTATACTCATGCCAGGTCTACATTTTTAATTACCCTTTTTGATTTAGTGGATTTAATTTTTACTCAATGTTAGCTGTTGGATATGACAGTAATCTGGAGAGAGAGACCTAGTGAATACCTGAATTCCAGAAAGAGACTCCCCAATTGCATTATAGTTACAATGATGCAGTTTCTTTTGGATAATGGGAATTAATCATCTAAGCCAATTCTGACTTTGTGCTGTACCAATACAACACCAAAAAAAATATAAGTATATATATATATTTATATTTATACATAGTGTAAATATAGGCTTTCCATTAGAATTTATGGAATAACTCAAACAACAGTAAATAGTTGTAGCTATGTGTAGAAGGCTTACTAGTAATACTATTGCCTGGGGCTAGAGCAGTGGCTCAGTTACGGGCCTTGCCTGGCATCCACACGTACACGGGTTCAAACCTGAGCACCTACTTACACAACTAAGTGTCAGAGCAACGAAAGCCATGTGGAAAAACTCAATAAAAATCAATTCTATCTCTCTTAAAAACAAAAAAGAAAGAAATACTGTTGACAAACTAGGCATAGCAGTTCTTTTAGAATATTAACATTATAACTGCTCTTATTTGATCACTTCACAATGTATACAAATATTGAATTATATTTAAAATCATTATTAAAATTATTTAAATGTAAAAAAGTAAATATTAACCATGATATTTCCTGACCTCTGAATTCTTTATTATTAAAATCATTTTATTAGTTTATTGCAGTCTTCACTTTGGCATTAGCAAATTCCGAAAAAAGTCATGTAAATAAAATTAATAACTATATCATTCTTCAAAGAGAAGCAAAAGACATTCCTTAGGAATTTAGAACTTTGTTAGCTGTGAAAAGATTTCCATGAGATGAATTTAAGTATACTCTTACTTTTTTAAAAGAGAGTACAAAAGAGTGAAAGAGAATGTTAATTTTATTTTTTTCAACTGGTTTTGATTTTCCTCCACTTGGTTGTGTTTGTGGTGCTGGGGATTGAACTGGGGTCCTCATGCATGACAGGCAAGTACTATGCTACTGAGCCACCTCTCCAGCCCCTGCTCCCTATTATTCATTGTTACCCAGTTTGGGTTAGCCCTAACTGTAGGCCTTATCTGCACTCCTTCAATTACTTAAAAGTCACACAGAGGAATTTAATGGATTCCATCAACAATAAGACACTTGAGTAATGCAAAACAAATGCATGATTAAACACACAATAACTACCACAACAGTCACAGCATAATTTATGATTTCTAAAATGCTATAATGGCTTACAAAGAATCACATTCAGCACTTTGCACCTAATGGCATCTTAAAATGACTACCGTTTTTTTTTTTTTTTTGTACAAAGGACAAAATTTGAGAAAACATTCTTTGAGATATTATTGGGATTATTGGGTCTCTTATAATACAGGAGGAAAGTGGATTAAAGTTGACCAACTCTAAAGCCCGAACAATGTATAATACAAAATAATTTCCTAATTTGAGAGTAATTTTTTTCTGCAGGAATATTTCTTTAATCAAAATATAGTAGTTGTCCATAAATATTATTGACTAAAGAATTAGTCAAGAATGTTAAGAGAGAAACTACAGAATGGGAGAAAATCTTTGCCTGCTACACCTTGGACAGAGGGCTAATATCCAGAATATACAAAGAACTCAAAAGACGGAACACCAAAACCACAAATAATCCAATCAATTAATGGGCTAGGGAGCTAAATAGACATTTCTCAATGGAGGAAGTCCAAAAAGCCCATAAATATATGAGAAAATGCTCCACATCACTAGCAATCAGAGAAATGAAAATCAAAACTTCACTGAGAATCCAACTCACTCCTGTCAGAGAGGCAAAAATGAAGAATACCAACAACGACAGATGCTAGAGGGGCTGTGGGAAGAGAGGAACACTGTCACATTGTTTGTGGGACTGCAAACCGGTACAGCCACTCTGGAAAGCAGTGTGGAGACACCTCAAAAAACAAGGGCAGGAAATGCCTTATGACCCAGCTATCCTTCTCCTGGGTATTTTCCCAAAAGAGCTAAAATCTGCATGCTACAGAGACATAGCTATATCAATGTTTATAGCAGCTCAATTTAGTATAGATAAACTATGGAAGCAACCCAGATGCCCCTCGCAGGACAAGTAGTTTCAAAAACTGTAGTACATATATACAATGGAGTTCTACTCTGCTATTAGAATGATATCATGGCCTTTGTAGCCAAATGGATGAAGATGGAAAAAATTATGCTGATTGAAATATCCCAAACTCAAAAGACTTAAGAGCCGAATGTTTTCTCTTATATGTGGAACCTAGAATACAATCTCAGACAGACTGAAAGTTTGCTAAGCTAATAATAACCTCAACATGGATGGATTTTTACATGAACAGAGGAAACCATTGCTATGTAGCTGAGGGGTGAAGGGAGGGGGGCAGGGAGGAGAGGGAGGATTAAGGGGAATATCGTGCAGCTGGAGGAAGGGAGTAGGGGGTTATTAATGCAGTCGGAAACACTTGACATCCATAAAAAGCCCAACTAACATGGGGGTAAATTACAGAAAGATGGGTACAGGGAGAAGTCAAGTTCATCAGTCTTGATTTGCTTTGTCAAAATCCATGTGTTCATGAATGTGTAACAATTCCCTCCAATATGTAAGACTATGTTTAATGAATAAAAAAATATAGTAGTTGTCTATATCCTCTCATTAACATATAAATATTGCATACTAACCTCAAGGGTGCTTTTCTATTTCTCTTGAATAATTCTAGAAGTCTGGAAAACTCAAATAAGAATGAGAGAACTTTACTTAAGAGATAAAAGTGATCATTTCCTAAAACAATGGCATGAGACAAGATTACAGACTCCAGTTTGCCACCAGCTCAGTACATTTTCTAATGGCCTTGATTACTGAATAACAAATAATGAGGCCATAAAAAATCATCTGCCTATTGCTATGATACCAGTATAAAGAAATCCTAAATGCATACCAGTTTGCTGCAGGCCATTTGAAAATTACAAAAATCAAATGCATTTCATCAATGATTTACAGTACATCTGGGTTTTGTTTCTGGGATTTTTCTTATTTGGTTTTCCAATTTGAAGTATATTTCCCATTAGCATGATTGTAATTTGTGTGAAACAAAAGTTTCAAGTACCAACCACCTAGAACTTTGCTACTTACCAGAAAGAAAGTGAATATTATTTCAAAATATCACTGCTTCATTTCCTAATATTATATTGTACTCTGTTGTTAATTATAGATTTCGGTAGATGAAAAGATACTATAAAATATAAACTCTCCCTACCACTCATGCATATTCATGAGTTTCATTTTACTTCATAAATTTTACAAAGTAGAAAAAAATGTGCCATAGAGACTGATTCTGCTAACCAACAACATATTCTACTGACATGCAAAAAATAAATTTTGGACTGAACATAGAGAGCCTAGACCCATTTGTAGGCCCTTCCTTATCATACCTGAAGTCTAATCTCTCAAACCTCCAGTTTCTCATCTTTGAGTGCAAGATTTTCTTTTAGAGATCTTGGAGGGTGGCATATTATTCTCAGTATTGAAAAAAATGACATTTGAATTTTAAAAAGCTTAATTGAGATTCCTGCTCTGTCAATTACCAGTTTTTATTGTTTTTTGCTTAACCTTGAAAAAATTACATTTTTAAGCCTCAATCTACGGTAAAAGAATTCCATTTACATTCTAAGCATTTAATATAATATTTTCCTTATATGGATCTTCCACTTTAAGATTTATTCTAGCTTATCCTATTATCCCATCTTATGATTAGAGTAAATGTTCATCATTTTGAAAAATGTGATATCACCTACATTGCATACTTCAGCCCTATTTGCATTGTTATAATTATTTGTTTTTTTGTTTTTTACAATATACCAGATATATATTTTACACTATGTCATGAAAAATAGCTCACATAAAAAGGTCTGTGGTTGAGGGTCCTAAAATAAGCTTTTGGGGACAAAAAGAAAAAAGAAAAGCACACCAAAAGTAATATAATTTCCTTACAAGATTTAAATACTTAGAATTAAATTAAATAAATACTTAGAATTTTTTGTATTCCTTAGATTGTTAGAAAACAATCCTTTATTCTAAGGTCTTCTGGAGCTACATTTATAGCGTTGCAGGCTGACAATCTACTAAAGAAAAAGTTAGTTTATATTCGCTCCTGATCTAAAAGAAAAAAAAATCATAGCTTAGTTCATACTTTATTAATCCATTTTGACAGCAAAATCTATGACCCAAACACTCATAAATCTCCTATTCTGTGAGCACATTAGACCTCTGGCTCAAAGTTTGGGCACAGAGAACAACTGCTTGGAGGATAGCTGGAGATCAAGAAAATGTTGTTCTATTTTTGCATAGGTCAGTGTTTAAGACAACAAACCAAACAGAGAATAAGAAGATTAACCTCAGCTTATTTTCCTTCTCTGTGTGTGCTATTTTTCAAAAAGAACATTTAAAATCCTACTCTTTTATTGCCCTCAACAATTTTCATTGGTTATGAAAGGCTTGTATTTTTTCGTGTGAATACGTTTTAATTTTATCACCATTTTTCATTCCATGTGTTTACCTACATTATTTAAAATACTACGACTATTTTTATCTTTTCAATAATGTAGATACTTGAACAATTTGGCATGTACAAGTGAAGTAATATATGATGCTTAGAAGTACCACATAATAAAAGCTCAAACAAAATTTAAAAAGTGTTGGATAGAAATCTAGAAAGTATGCCTGTGGTTTCTGTTAAAAAGGTGGATTATTTTCCTCTGAATGTAATGAACAAAATATGTTTTAAAGGTTAATGTGAGGTAGGTTAAGAGAAAAACATATTTTTAGGTTTAAAAATGGTTAATGACAATCTTTACACATAGAAATTCTTTAACTGAAATTCAAAAACAATATAGTAAACAACATAGAAAATTCCATAAAAGTCAACTTTGCTATAGTGGGGCTGGACCCAGCTTAATTGTCACATGTTAACTAAAATACTCACAAATCTCTCTCATTTGCTCTCTTTTCCCTCCCCTCTCTTTGCCTTCTCCTGCTTCTCTCTTCCCTACTTTATACACATACACATGTAAATAAAATGTATTTTACAAAGACTTTGTTTTTATTTAAAGGTGAACAAAAACAGGAGTGATAATTTATTTTAGGAGGAGCTTTTTTGTTGACATTCTCCAATTCCTATGGGCTTATCTGTATAAATATACAGCTCTCTAAGTGTTATTTGCTGGTTTGAAGTTCTCATAGGCTTCAGTACTTTTACTTTTGTTTGTCCCACGTTTTCTTCCTATTGAGCCCCTAGTGATTATATAGCTAGTTGAGCAATAAATCTGGTATGTGGTCAATAAGTCAAAGATACAGTGTAAGCAAAGGAGTTCATGAACAGATTGAACACATCAGGATTTTGGAACATTTTTAAAGATACACAAAGTACTTGAAACATTTGCCCTTGTCTTTTATGTTGATAAAAAGGTGAAGTTTTCAAAGGCAGAATTTGATAATCTGCAACAAAGGAGGAAAAAAAAAAAAACAGAACATTTGGGAAACATAATTGGTTATTTCAATCTGTTTGAAAGTTCAACTTACTTAGAAGCATAAAATATGTTTAAATTGCAAATATGGTCAAAATTATTGAGAAAGCATTTGCAAATAACTACATTTTCCAGCATATCCAAGCTAATATTGTTTCTAAGTACATGAATCAGAATGTTACATCTTTTGAATAAATGAGAAGCTGAGTTTATTCTATCCAAGGAAAACTGATGCAACCAGCCAGAATCAGTAAGTAAATACATGTAAATATTAAGGATGAATTATCAGATATTGACTCAGAGAAGAACCAGTTCTCTAACACTTTACCTTATTTTATCAAGCAGTTGGGTATCTCTTAATTTTATATCTATGCTTTAAGATTATTGTGATTTTATATTTTAGTCAAAGAAATTACTAAGGAATTTTAAAAGACAATAAACAAGAATTTTGCTCATCACTACTAGAGTGTTTGTCTTTTAGTCAAAATATTGAATGTGTCATAGGATCACTTTTATTGGGTACAAATAGAATATTTTCTGAACTGTTACCTCATTATTAACACTGTTAGGAGGCCCTACAATTGCCAATACCCTAAAGGATAACATTGTATTATAAAAAAATTCTAAGGTATAATGTTATACAACATAATACTTTTTTAGAGATATTGTGGGAAGCGGAAGGGATGGATATGGGTGGATAATTGGGGGGGGCACTCCTGGGGGTAATTCTAATATCCAAAATCTATACACATTTTATATTATTTTGTTAAAAACTTCTATGGCTGTTCAATAATAAATCTCTCAATAAAAAAATTCTAGTTCTTTAAAACTAAAATATATATACCATTTAATTGATTATACATGTTATGTTAAATTTTAGAGATAGGCACTAGAAAATACCCACATATTTCTATGATTTCCTCTACATTCTGTATCCTCTTTTTACAGATTTCTCCAATCAGCAAATTCATTGGAATCCTCTTGAAAGGTAGTCTTTTGGTCACTATTTGGAAATTAGCTAATACATTTTGAAAGGCTGGGACAGCAAACAACCAAGTTCCCTTAATTTTAATCTCTTGCTTTTCTTCCTTCCTTATGTGGTAGTTTAATGAAAAACTCAGATTCATTCCCATGTCCGCTGTGGTAATATTCATTGCAAACATCATTAGGATGTGAGGGCTCTCCCTTAATTAAGAACTAAAAGGCTTCATTTCCTAAAACAAAAGCATGTGGCAAGTTTTATTGATCTGGTGTATGTCGCCAGCTGAACACATTAGCAGAGGATATTGATTCCTCTAGCGGTAATGAGGTTGGGTTCCTTGTCAGGTGAAGTCCACTTTCCTGGGGAGCATTTTTCTAGAAACCAGCTAATATGGAAGTATATGCTCACTATGATATACAGTCCAGTGCACTTTTAAAGCTTTATTGCCAATGAATCATTCTTTAAAACTATAACAGCAGTAATTTAAAAGTTATTTTCCCGTCACTGTCTTTGAAAAAAATTTCTTTTGACTGCTAATGATGCACTTATGAATAGATGGTAAGCAAAACAATGGTAGCATGAAAGAAATATAATCACATATAGCTTTTAGTGCTTTTGATAAGTTCTCAGGTAAACATTATCATTATCTTCTGATGACCTAACTGGGCAACTTAACTAGTTCAGCTTTATCATTATCAATAGTGATGCCTCTATCCAGTATTTGAATAAGATGTGATTGAAACAGCTTTGAGAACTTGTGACCTATAAGAAATGGTAATCTGGACAGTAAAGATTCATTGGTAAGACATTTCTTAAGAAAAATGGTTCTGACTTCTTCATTAGGGGAAATATATCAGGTGTGTATTGCCAAAAACATCTTGCCCCATGATTTCTTTCAGAGGAAAAGACCCAGTGCACTGTTTATAATTCATTCTGGTGGATCACTACTCAATGGGAAGAAGGAAAGCAATGAAGGCACTTGGTCTCCTTTTGATAGGACAAGAGAAAAAAAAAAGGTGATAGTTGAGTTTCTTGGTTTCTTATAGATATATATTTGTGTTCAGCATAAAATTGCTGGATGATCTTAAAGGACATTTTCCAGGAATACATTTAGAAAACCATTAGAATATTTAAATTTTAAATATGCAATGTTCATTATAGATAAATACAAAATAGACCTGAGGGTGAAAATTCTACTCTGCTAAATGAAAGGAAATGATCCTCATGAAAATAATATTCAGTTCTCAATAAGAAGTACAGCCAATTAGAATACTAAGAGATGTTATTTGGAGATTGGTATTTTTATGTTCCTATTAGAATGTGAGAAAATTTGATCATTTTATCTGAAAAGTTCTACTTATCATAGTCTGTTGAGAAGGTTCTGTTTAGTTACTGAATGTGTTACAAGGCCCTCTGGACTCATTGTCAGACAAAAGGATATATCTACATTTTCCCTACAACCATTTCTGAATCACCTGTTTAAGTAACAGAATTGCTTCTGAATTTATGAACCAACCAAATTCTCAATCCACATCAGCCACCAACATCTGATCCACAGTACAGAGATGACCCAGTGCTTCTCTCTGTAGTAGACCCTATTGCTTCTGTTTCCTTAATAAAATGAAATATAAATTCTATTGACATGTAAATACAACAGACAATGAATATGTTATTCATAGTAGAGTGTAAAATTTGAAGTGAAGACAATTGACATTTAAATATGTCAATTTTTGATATGCAGTTAGCTGCCATTCTAGGAAATCATGACTAACAGCAGTTTCACAAAATTCCTACATTAAGTTCTTATAAAGATTAGAAAATAGTTCTTTCAAAACGCCATTTACTTGGCTCATTTACATGACATTTTTTAGTGTTTAAATTGTCATGTTAATTAACAAACATATTCAAATTTAATTTTCCTCAATGACTTAGTATGTTTCTAAGCAAAACTGGCTTAGTACGTGCTATGATAGATGGTTCTACCTCATGCCAAAAGTCCTGTGCCTTTCAACGTTGGCAAGCATGACAGGTTCTACAACACATGTTTTTGCATTCTGACAACATAATTTGTAGTGATGAACCAATCCTTGACAATAAGAAAGTAAAACTAATTCCATGAAGGTCAATACTTCAATAAAACCCTGATTCACTTTTAAAAAGGGAAAAACAAAGTTTTGGGTAATCTAGCTATTTATAATATCATGGCACTGGCAATTTACCTTTCAATCATATTCATGGATTTATGTCCTTGAAAGTCATGGCTTACACTGCTTTTATCTCAGAAGTGTCTAAACTAATAATTAAGGTTGAAAAAAAATTACTCTGTGGAGTTGAAAGTCTGAAATCCTAGTGCATGCTAAGTTAATTATATAAATTTCCACTTAAGAAAATGTAGCTCCAAAAAGAAAAAGTAAATAAAAAGCATATATTGTTTTAAGAATTTATCTAAAAAGAGAGAGAGGTATTTTCTGACACTGATACCTTTCTTAGAATCCTAGGAGAATAAACAAAGTTAGGAGAACCAAATGGGTTTGACTGTATGAAATTTTGGTAGTATAAAAATGCTGATTAAACATTCAGTATATAGCAGGTATTCAAATTAGGAATTGTAAAAAAGAGAGAGTAATGAGAGTCTATGAATGAATTTCTAGTGAGTAGAATTTAAAAATAGGATGAAAATGCCTAGGGCATTTTCTCCACCTATTTTATTACTTCCTATAAATTCTTAATGATTACTTAAAATACATATTTTATATAAAAACATTTGTTACAATGGGACTATTCAAAAATATCACATACAGAAAGACTATACAATTTGTATAATTACATGTAAATTATCAATTCCAAGTTATTCTGTCATCAGTATTATATGTTAATTAACAACATGTTTAAATTTTATCAATTTTTTATAGTCCTATATTTATATAGGAAGGAAATCTCAATGTTTATATAATTGCACTATTAACAAAAATATAAATAGCTTCTCAAAAGAATTGTCTCAAAAATATCTATTCTTTAAACTTCTATTATTATACTTCACGTTTGTGTGAAATCACTTTCTTATTCTTCAAGCAAGGACTACTAGAAATTTCATACAATATACTGAAAAGCAAAAAAAGATAAAATTAACTTAAAACATATTAATTTATTTTTATTCACTATATCCTATGCTATTGCTTCAAATTCTGCATATCAGATTCAAGTCAGGTACAAAAAGAGTCCAATCACCAATTGAGATATTTTGAATTTTTTTCATGTGGTCACCTTTTAAATAAAATCTATTGGTATTCCATGAATATATGCAGTGCTGTGCAGTCAAAAGAGAAGACATGCAAAGGGGACGGAATTCTCAAAGGAAAAGGGTTTTCCATACACAAATTCATCATTGAAATTATCCAGTGAACAGAAAAGAGTGGTGAACATTCCACATAGCCCTGGACAGCTGTGACTCCTAGGAGGAATGGAGTCCACACAGCCATCTGTTCACAGACAATTCTGACATTTGAGAATCGATTTGCTAATATCACAAGTCAATTAAGGACATTTGTTTTAAACAGGACATATAAAAATGGAAGACAGAATAACATTGAACTGCCAAGTTTTGTCTTTGATGGCTCATCCTGGGACTACGAATGAATTTTTAAAAAGGAAACTGTAAATAAACCTCTTTTTAAAAGTTATGTGAACTACCCAAATATGTCACAAGTGAAAGTGATTCTACTGTCAAAAAATGATGCAGTCAGAAGAATTTTATTGTAGGACTAATACGTCATTTTCACAGCCTATTTATCATCAGGAATATTTATATATATAAAATCTATATTAACACTGACCATTAAGGAAATTATACTTACGCTCAATAAAGCTGCTTTATCTAATTATAATAAATTTGAAACCAGATGTATGATTTTCTACATTCCTCTGGGGATCTCAATATTCTTACAACATGTTAGAATTTTTATAGAATGGTTACATCTGACTTCACATAAAAAGATAATTGTGCTAGAAAGGTTCATTAAAAAATTAAGACACCTTTATCAGTATGTTAATTATAGTATATGCAAGGTGACAAAATGGAAATAATCACTGCTGCAGAGCAACTCAGATTTTATAACTTACACTTGAACACTCTTTTCATCTGAGAGTGGGGTTCTTGCTTTAATTGAAAGGTGAATGCCTATGAGAGGTAATCATATATGAAAATACAAATGGTGAATTCTCTTTTTAAAATATATAGTATCATAGCACATTGGTTATTGAAATGACCTTAGTATTGGTAGTTGCTGAAAAATGAGTAATTGTGGCCTTGGGAGAATTCTACATAATGGCACCTTAAGAATTTATAAATAAGTTAGTATGAAAAAATTAATGTGTTTCTAATTATTTATAATGGATACTGACCTTAATCCAGAATCTTATTTCAATGATAAAAAGTTTGTGCAAAAATATAATATTTTGTTTATTTTTAATTAAATGTTTCCAATATTGCTTTTTTTTCCTTCTCATTAAAATCTGCTAAGTTTTGTAGTATTCATTCTATTTATTGCCATTGTTGTTGCTGCTTCCCAGCTTCAGCAAAACCACAGGATGCCTATTGGTGTTTTTGAACTGAGGAATTAAAAGATCCAGAAGTCTGGAAGCTATGATACCTCCAGTAAATGGAATTTCCTTTGGCTTGGAGGATAATGTCCTTCCAGAGTAATAGACACGCAGAAACACCAGGTTCTATGAGTAAAACTACATAGATAATGAGTATTTTCTCTTTAGGGTTCCTTCATTAGGGGTTGGGAATGCGCTAAGATGTCTGAGGCCCTGGATTTAATCCGCAGCACTGCAATAAAACAAACAAAAAAAACCACTTTTTTTTTTTTATCAGTGTGTTAAAATAGCAGAATGTGTATGGTCATGGTCATGAAATGGAAATGATCCCTACCACAGAATGATAATATTATATAGAATGTTTCACTGGAGAATGAGAAAAAAAAACACTCATAAATAAATTGCAAAATATAACATTTTGTGTTTTAGAATTTCCCAGTATAGTTGAAGACTATGATTTGAGAAATATCAATTTAGTGTGGTGCAAGTAAACTGGACTATCTATCTGAATTTAACATGTATAAGAAAAGGCTGTCACTGATGACTATCAACTATAATGAAGAAGAAAAGAAAGAGCAGAGAAGATTTTTCCTTTGATTTACAAATAGTCTCAAGATTCAGCATTATTGAATATAATGATGCCATTGATTTAACTATTTAAAGATAATTCAAAATATAGACATAATTTTTACATAAAATTTCAGTTCATAATGGAATGAATAATGGTTATGGAGAAAATTTTAAGAATATCTTATATATTTATCTATATGATAAAGTATGTATTTTGTTTCTATGCAAGAGCATATTGTTATTTGGTAAATTATTTATCCATAGATTTAGTGCCTATCAAGGAATGTATATTCCCCCAAAAAGAAAGAGTACATAACTCATTGGAGAATTTAATGAATTCACAGAAAATATAGTGACTCTTTTACAATGTACATTTCAAAATCACCTTGGGATTATTTTCAAAATGTGCATGTGCTGAAAGTCATTATCTTAAATGAAAAAAATAAATGAATTAGACTACATAAAAATTACTAATTGTTTGACAGAGGAGATTATCATAAATTAAAATCAAGCTTTACAACTATTTACAATCCATATGAAAAGATTAAGTTCCAAATAACTCTTAAGAATACTTAAGAAAAAATAAACAAACACTACCAAAACAGATGAATATGTAAGAGCTTCATGGAAAAAGTGTCTAATATGAAAAAGAAGACAAAAAAAGAAAAAAAAAGAGAGAATGCACCTAATCAGCACTAATAGTGAAACAGTACACACCCTTAACAGATCTTCCTGAGAATAAAATAACACCACAAAGACATTATACACAAAATTTTGTCCCCTAAAATTGACAACTAATATAAAATGTTTTTTTTTAGCATCCCAAATTAAGAAAACTGGAATAAAACCTAGAAAATTGAAACCATAATTGTAATAACTTCTTACAATAAAATTTTCAAGCTCAGATGGTTGAACTGTTGCTAATTTCATCAGTTTTAGAAATTGTTACTGTAGAAACCAAACATATAACCATAGCCCCATAGAGTTGGAAACAATCCCGAACCAAATATCAAGTTGATTGAAAATAAAGGCTAAATATCAACAAAAGAAATAAGAAAATTATAACATCAATAGATGGTAAAAATAGTTCTAAAAAATCAAGGGTGAGTTGTAAAATTTTATAAGAAACTTTATTAGAAAAAATTGTAATTATAAGGAACATTTATAAAAAACAAAAAGCTCCTATTTATTCCTGGTTATGAAAATCTGAGTTCTACCCAATTACCAGGAATAAGTCCAGAGATGTAACTTATATAATTTTATTCAACACTGTGGAGATTCTAGCCAGATTGATACAGTGAGAAAAGGAAATAAAACACATTTAATTTAGAAAAAAATTAAAATATTTTTATTTGCAGAAATATTATCATCTATTTAGTAAATAAAGTAAATCTAAATTAAAAGTGAGGAAAAACTCTTAGAACTGATTAATTTAGTGAAGCAGAATGCAGGTCAATAAAAATAATCTGTATAATTAGCAATAAGCAATTAAAATTGAATAAAAAAGATAATTCTACTGATACCAACACCCTAAAACATGATAAATTTAACAAAAGAGCTGCAAGATCTGCTTGTTGCTCAAACATTGCTGAGAGAACAATAATTTGGGGATCTCACAATCTGCCTTCTGAAATACAATACTCTGGCATAAGGCTACTTTTGAGCTGAAGTCACATGAATTAAAGCAGACACAGGCTAAGGACTCTGTGCTACCCTATCTTCCAGAAGAGAAGGGTACATATTTCCCTTGTGATTGTCCCCTCTCTCTTTTCACTAGGGAAGGGCAGAACAGCCTTATTAAAGGAGAAGGAGAGGGCACCTAGAGCAGCCTACATAAACCAGCCTTACTAAATAATTCTGCCTCCCATTAGTGTCACCCATATATTTACTTTCCCACAGTTTAATGCCCTTAAAAAGTCCTGAAAACACCTTTTCTTTTTCCATTGCTTCTCCATAAGTTCCTCTTCTTTCTCCAGATGCTATAATATTTTTCAATCCAAGTTGCATCTCTACCTTATGAAGCACCCCCCAACTTATGTCATGAAAAATTTTTAACACTCAATAAAATTTGGATGCTTTTCTCCTGTTGATTTTCTTTTAGGTAGTTATTTACAAGCCCAGCCAGTGATCCTGAGAAGTTAGAGGAAAATCTGTCCTGTTTCAATAAGAAGGCATAAATAAATATGAAGATACAACAAGTTCTTGGATGCAAAGAATCAATATTACCAGATTGCTAGTTCTCCCAAATTAATTTATAATGTTAATATGATGCCAACCAAAATCCCAGCTGGCTGTTTAAAAAATAGTAATTCCAAACTGATTCTAATATTTATAAGAAAATTCAAACAATGTAAGATAAAGCAATTTTAAAAAAAAATCATAAATAATTGGATTATTTTCTTGTTTATTACTTATTCTCAATGTTTGAAATTTCATGATTATATTTTGCAATTTTATTAATTTTAAGGATTCAATCAACTAAGATTGGTTGTACTGGTAGTATGTAATAGTGGTTTACTAAGTACACATTGTTGCATTTTATTTGGGTTCATGATTGATAGGGACTTAGAAAATTATGATGTTAAAGACTGGGTATGTATGATTTGGTTACAAAGTGTATTGAATGTCTGAAACCTATCAAGGACAAGAAAAAAGAGAATTAGGTAGAAAATGAATGAAACCAAACTCACACAGAACTGACAAATACTCAGCCAACCTGGTGGTAGGTCTGGCATGCATATTGCCTATGTAAGTACCCGGACTTGCGCTAAAATTACAGGACATACACCATTTCTCCTTCACCAGGGAGAGTATCTCCTAAAGGTATGGCCTTGGAGAAGGGCTGGGGGGGTGTTTCTCTTCAGTCAAGGCAAACCATGAAGGAAGTGATAACTAAAGGCTGCAAGTTCTATGAAGGATTATCTTAGTGTGGGATCTCCATATCTGCCACAGCTCCCACCATGTCATCCTAACCACTTCATATCACCTGGCTAGTAATTTCAAAGCATTTACAAGTGGAAGAAAAATTTTCACATATAGAGTCATTTTTGATATTAACAACAATCTCATAAGATCGAGTGTTGAAGCCATAGAGAGGTATAAAATGCAGGTAACAGTTGCTGGCACATAGTGAATATGAGTCTGCTATTGACTACATTTTTCAAATGTGGTGATAAGTAGGTATTTTAGTTTATTAATTTGTGTTTCATTGAAATGATTTGATTTTAGGGATCATAATCTTATGAGTGAAAATGCTGATAACACTCAAGCCTACAGTCTGAATTTTCATGTGAGCCACTTTCAACTAGAAGATATGAACACAGTGAACTTTGCAGAGATTGGACAACACGCTAGATGAGACAGCTGAGTGATTTTCCTGTAGAAGAAATTACACATATGAAAAATGCAATAGTTTATAAGCAATGTAACATTGTGCTGAGTTAGGACAAAAGAATGAATAACAGTTCCATTCTGTGTGAGAGTTTCTGTGTATGTGAAGAGAGATAAAAAAAATATAGAGAGATGTGAATATATGCAAGTGTGTGTACACACACACACCCACCCACACACACACACACATATGTACATATATACATATATATATAAGAGAGAGAGAGAGAGAGAGAGAGAGATGGAGAGAGAGATAGGGAGAGAGATATATCTTCCAAAAAGGTTAAGGAATATGTTTATTCTAATATAGGTATACACACACAGTCCTGTCTTAGAAACAGGTTGAAGCACAGCAAGTTGACACAAATTATAGTACCTCTAAAGCAAAAGATTGACAAATCTGAAAGGTTGGCTAACAGTATTATAAAACAATACTAACAATTTTGCCATCCTCTATCTTGGGATGTTTGACATCAATTAACAGTTAAAATACGTTTATGAATATTGAAATAATAATGTAATATGAAAGCATTCCCCCAAATCACATAATTTTTGTATATTATCAGTCCAGGTATTCACTGGGAAAGAAATTATGGCTTCTACATTTTAAAGTGGCATTTGGAAATGCAGAAGGACACTGGTCTGGGTAGGCAAACAGAAAGCCTGGAGCCCTGAGTTTGAGAAGGCATGGCAACTTTTTTGTGAAAGCCTTTCTCCTGTTCTGACTCTAATATTGGAAATTGGCACAGATGAATTTCCCCTGAGGGAAATGTGTTGCCCTCAACAGACAAGGGGGCAGTAACCATGAGTTTATTATTAAATGTACCTTTTGGAGTAGTTTATAAAAGTTTCAAAAAGTGAAGTTTAAATTGCTACAGCTATAGGTTACCTGTAGTCTATGTGCTAACCATGTATTTATTTTTTATGAAGCTATTTAATCTGCAATTCAATTTTTTAAAAAAGACAATAACTATAGCAACTGAAATCATAGTTTTGTGCTGGCCTTGACACAAAGAACTTTTTGCAGACACATAAACTGCACACACACACACACACATTCACACTCTTATCAAGCAAGCACCAAGTGTGAATGCTTCATTTCAGGAAAATGTGGGTTGACTCTTTGACTTAGTTATTTTTTTCTCATTACCTTAGGGAGATAATGAAAGTAGTGAAGAATAAGCAAAGCAAAAACTACTGCACTTTTTTGCAAAGCCGTGAGTGACTGATATGGAAGCCCTTCCTTATGCTGGTCTTCACAACTTTTTTGAAAAAGACTAGCATAAGAGGTTAGAATTTTCCTTTCAATCTTAGGGCATTGACAAAGAAAAAAGTCACTGTCCCTCAAGAACACATTCAATATGATTTTCACCTCAAAAATTCACAGAATTGTGGAGAAAAAATGGCCTCTTTTGCAATATTATATACACAAAAAGTATGTATTACAGATCAACACAAAAAAGAATTTTAAAAAATCTTATTTTTTTCAAAGAGAGAGGCTCAGTAAGAGAGAGAGAGAGAATCAACTTTATTCAGTTTTGTATGTGGCTTTTCTTGCTCCAACACTTCATTGTGTATGTGGTGCTGGGATTCAAACCTGCATCCTCACACATGCCAGGAAGCACTGTAACTGCTGAGCCACTGATCCAGCCCAGGAATTAAAAAATTCTTATTGTAATATTATCAACAATCAAAACTCTTAAACATTGTTATATTTTTATCACATGAGTACATTTTTTGTCTGCTTTTTGAAAACAATATATTAAACATGCTTTGTTATGGAATTTGATTTAAAATGTCAATATAATTCAACAAATACTTCCTCATATATAAAAATTTAAAAGACTATGCTTAAAGGTTGAATGTTTTAATGTTGGATTGTCCTTCTAAAACACCGTTAATTTTAATTTGTTTCTGAAAATATTTCAAAAAATTATCAATTGGCAAATATTTACAATTTGCATCATAGTGAAATTACTTGAATAATAATTTACTATTCATAGTCCTGCAAGTTAATCTTTCAATATTTATTTACTATCGTCTATTAGATTTTTATTTCTTGGTTAAGCTGCTATAATTCTTAATTATTTATATAATCCCATATAGTATAAAATTAGGTGATCAACATTTGCTTGTGAGCTTTTACTGCCATGAACTAAATACCTAACAGGAACTTCTCAGGGGAGGGAAGATTTATTTTGGTTCATGATCTAGAAGTTTCAGTCCATGGTTGACTGACCTTGTTGCTTTGGACCTGAGGTGAGGCAAAACATCATGGTAGAACGGCAAAGCAGAGGAAAATTGCTAGGCTCGTGGCACCTGGGAAGCAGAGCGAGAGAGGAAGTGGTCAGGGGCTGGGGAGAAGATGCACCCTTCCAGGCCACACTCCCAGTGACTTATTTCTTCCAACTAGGCCCCACCTCCTATCAATAATTTATTTGAATTACTAATCTGTTAATCCATCAAATCTATTAATCCACTGAAGAGGTTAGAGTCCTCATCCAGATTTCCTAAAAGCCTTACCTGTGGACATTGCTACATTGGGGAACCAAGTTTTTAAGTACATGAGCCTTTGGAGGACATTCAGATCCAAATCATAAAACAACAAAAGACAATATAAATAAAAACTAAACTGCACTATTTACATGCTTAGTAATGAATAATTTAAGAGGACAGGGAGAACAAAGTAGGATTATATAAGGATTATTTTGTGTACATTGTAAATTTGGTTCAAAGCTTGTAGTCTAAATGGGCTTTGATGAAAGAAAGGGGAAGAAAGGCTACTCAGGCAATCAAACATGCATAGAAGGCTGCCAATGCAACTTAGTGGTCAGGCACTTGCCTAGGATATGTGAGGCCCTGGATTAGATTCCTAGCACAGAAGGAAAAAAAACAAAAAAACAAAAAAAAAAAAAAAGAAAGAAAGAAAGAAAAGAAAAGAAAAGAAAAAGATAAAATCATAAGAATTAGAATATACCATGTCTGATCATAATACAGTGATTTGGAAAGTACCTTATAAGTAACTTAATGGCACTGAGAATGAATTAATCAATTTTGAATGAATAAGCACAAAATTGAGGAAGTTCTGCATATTACATTTACTAAAATGTTTGATAGGAAAATAATTGCACTTTGAGAAAATGAATTATATGAGGTGTGATGGGTATGAAAGGAGGATTCAATAAAATAGAAAGTAGGATCATAATGTGTTTTTTATTTGTATTTTGTCATAAATTTAAAAAAACATAATATTTTCAGTGATCTAAAATGGGCATGTTTAATTATCTTGTGAAAATTTTGTGTAAAGAAAATTACTTAGAATCTTCTATGTCTAAGTAAATTGTTGAAGTGTTTGTTGTTTTGACAGTGGCTATTAAATCTAATTGACCTGGAAATCACCATCCCTGCAAACACACACTTTCTTTCATAGATTACATACCAACATTTCCCAGAAAATATTAAGGGATAGCTGCACAATTTTTTTATAGGCTGGCTCTGACTAGTGAAATAGTTTGGGGAACCAATGCTCCTGTCTGTGCAACCATAAAAGATCCAAAGAGGCTATTGTTTTGATTGTAAACATATTGTTTCATTTTACAAGACAGAAACTTACACATGAAACATTCACTTCTAGATTGAGAAAAAGATGGCGGACTCACGGTTTGATGGTTGGATTGATTTGTGCTCAGCTCTGTAAACAGAGGAAAATATCTCCAGGACAGCTTCACCAATATGAGGTGTGTTTCCAGAATAATTACAGATGGAGTTCAGCATTAGTTTAGGGTGACTTTTGGAAGGGCTGAAAATTGGATTCGCCTAGTGGCAAAAAGAGGGATTTTTCATACTTTAACACCCAGTTACACAGCTCTGGGTCAGCCCAGCATCCCTTAGCAACAAGCCAGTGAGGGAGGAGCCAATTTCACCAAACAGGGTGGCCCCCAGGCTGAATGCAGGTTAGATAATTTCCTTCTGACCATCACTGGGAAAGCTGTGTCTCTCCTCAGCCGGCATAAGGAGAAACAGAGTTTTTGTTTGTTTGTTTGCTTTGTTTTTTCATCAGAGCGCTCCCTGGGAGCCATTTCAGCTGGCAGGACTGAGTCAGCAGTTCAGAACAAGCTGTTATTTCTTTGCACCAGGACCCACAGTTCAGAGACTGAACTGGGAAGAGGAGTTGTGGGACAGTTCCTGCCCTCAATCCGCAGGGGAATTTGGGTTCCTGGAACACAAGGGAGCATTGATAACGTGGCACACCCAGGCTCACATGACAACCCAAGTAGGGGCGGGAGCAGAAGGAGATCTCTGTCCCAGTGCAAAAAGCCAGAGGGACCAGGAATGCATCCAGCAGACCATCTCAATTTGTTACCTTCATAGAAACATGTACCCTGAAAATTCCAGGATTTGGAGAACAACAGTTCCTAAACTTGAGATTGCATAAACTCGAGTCAAAAGTCCCTGATAACAAAACACCTGCCCCTATTGTGTAACAGAAAGGAGACCTCAGAGATTAGACTTCCATGTGTTCATCAAGAAAAATTTTTATTATTTTTTTACTTCATATATATATTTTTTTCTTTTTTTTCCCTCCTGTCCAGTTTTTAATGTGGACTGGATGACCAACTAGATAAGTTTTCAAGAACACATAAAAACACTTGCTGACTGTGATTTCTTTTTATCCAATCTAAATCTGACAAATGATAGGGGTCTACCAGAACGTTAGGGTACTGCCCGTAATGTCTCTGGGCTGTATCTCTACCTTTGATCACTAAATCAGCTAGCTGCTCAAGCCTCCCACCGAGGCATGTATCCATTGAAGGGGCTCACCTAATTGAGTAATTGCTGCTGAGGACAGGTGTGTCCCGTGAAGAACCCAGAGGCATAATGATAGCTCAGGCTGGTAACGAGCCAACCGAGCATCATCCAATGTAGCCTGGTTTTTTTGAAATATTAATTGATGTGTTGGAGTCACGGTAATGACATGTTTGGTGGCCTTATCTTTTATCAAGTCAAAGAGAAGGGTCAATTCCTCGGTAGGCAACTTAAGCCAAGGTCTCAACCAATTCAGTTCCCCTAGTAGCTTTTATAATTCCACTAAAGTGTATGATGACTGAAATCGCAGCTGAGACTTAAGGGGACAAACAGAGTCCACTTGGAGTTCTGTGCCAAGAATTTTAAAGGGGGGCAAAATTTGAACTTTGTCATTAGATATATGTAAACCCCCATGTTGTAGGAGGGCTTGGAGCTCCTTATAAGCTGCAACCAAAGTTATAGCATCAGATGCTCCCAGAATAATATCATCCATGTACACATACAGCGCAATGTCTGATTGTCCTTGAAGGGGTTTTAAAACTTGTGATACATAATGCTGGCAGAAGCCAGGGCTATTATCCATCCCCTGTAGTAACACCATCCATTCATATCAATGGTCTGGTCCCTGGAAGTTGGAGGATGAGACAGAGAATGTGAACTTTTCCCAATCCTGGGGATCAAGGGGGATAGAAAAGAGCAATCTTTGATATCAATCAGAATGAAAGATATATTTTGGGGAATAGCAGTGATCCATGGCAGCCCTCACAGGGGGACCCCCACTGGCACCATCCGCTCATTGATTTTTTTTTAGATCCTGTAACATCCTCCATTTCCCCAAAGCCTTCTGTATCACAAATACTGGGCTATTCCATGGACTCAGGGAGGGCTGAATGTGCCCCAAATTTAGCTGCTCAGAAATTATCTCTTTTAGTCTTTCTAATTTATAGGGAGAGGCCACTGTTCCACCCATACAGGGGGGTCTGGTAGCCATTGAATGGCAGGCACCTTAGGAACAGTGGCCTTTAGGCTTCGGGGTGGGGCTGTGCACGAGGTGTGGGGGCATTTTGTCTTGTAGCCTCAAACAGAGGATCTCCCCTATAGTTACTGACCTGGCCAGAGAGGTTAAATTGTTGCTGATATTCTTCATCTTCCAATATATCTTCATAGAGGGCCTTATGATCCATGGTGATGTAGACTTGGGCCTCTCCCAATATATCCTGACTTAACAGGTTAGCCGACAGGCCAGAGGCCACGAAGGGTCGTGCTTCTCCCCGGCTGCTGTCTATATCTTGCCAGGGAAACCATTCTTTAGCTTCCTCTGATATAGTATTTCCTCCCACCTACAGCAATTGGGGCCTTGGGACTAACTTCCATTGGGGAGGGATCTCCTCCTTTCTCAGTACTGTAGGTCCACCCCAGTGTCAATCAGGCAGCGGAATTTTTTCCCTGCAATAAAAATGTGCATTTTAGGTCTAACCCCTGGGATAATGGGCACAGTCCAATGGGCCTGGAGGAACTACGATAAGGGGCGCCTCCTTTGGGTGATGGGGCTGGAGGGTGCCCCTTAATGAGTTTAAAGGCTTCCCCTCTATGTCAAATTTAGATCTGCAATCTTTCTTCCAATGTAGCCCCTTTTTACAATGGGGGCAGGGTGCCTTGGGAGGAGTATGTCCCTTAGCTGGGTTTGAGGGACACCCTTGTGGGACTTTTCGCCCTGACTGGTGCATCAGACACTCTCTTCTAAAGTGGTCTGATTGTCCACACCCATAGCAGACCCCCTTTTGTGCCCTATTAGTAACATTGAGGGCGGTGGTAAGTGCTTCAGTTAGCGATGTCATCTGGGCCTGTAGAGCAGCAACCAGGGCCTGGGACTGGTGAGCCTGAGTGCCAACATCTTTGGTAGCCACTATCCATTGCCCCATTGACTGATCCTTCATCCCTGCACATGCCAATTTGTGGTCAGTGGTCATTCCTTCCCAAACTAACATCTTAACAAATTGGTCCCTTAGGGGCCCAGGTGGGAATTTTCTTTGTAGACTCCTCTCTACCCTCTCAATGAAGGTTGCCATGTCCTCAGTAGCCCTTTGAGTTATACCAGTGATGGGGGGTTCTGAAGGTCCCTCCTCTAATTTCTTCCAGGCAGTCACCCCCAAGGTGCTTACCTGCTCCTGGTATGGGGCAGGGAGGGATGGCGGCCTGTAAAAGGCCTGTAGAAAATTGATCACTGGACCCAGAAAGCATCCCGTAGGTTATCGGGATTGGTGGGTTAACTGCCTGCCACCTGATTCCATTCCACTTGGACATGACACTCCTCATTAAAGAAGGCGCACTATTTAAGGTAGAGGAGGCCAGGGAGGATGGCTTTGGTCAGGTTTTTCCAATCCTGGGTGGTGCATTGCTGATGGGCTAGGCCTTGAAGAATAGTCTCGGCCCAAGGGAATTGGGCCCATCCTCTGAAATAGCCTTTTTTAATTATTTTAGGTTTTGGACTTCCCATGGATACCAAATGGCAGGCCTATTGCCTCCCCGGTTAACATTTACAGGGAAAGTCTGGCAAGGAGGGGAGGCAACATGACCTATGAGATCTGTCTCAGCATTTGGAAGTAGCCGCCGGTTATAAGATGGCAGTGATATCCTCTCTCTCCCACCGTCAGTAAAAGATGGCAGTGGTGCTTCCTCTTGGGAGGGGAACAAACTTTCACCACTTTCAGAGGGTCTCTGTGATCCCTCAAAGTGAGGGGATGAGTGGGATCTCTTAGGGGAGGATGAGCAATAGGGAGGGGGCTGAGAGCTCCCAAATATCTCATTGAAGGGGTCGAAAGGATCCTCTTCGAGCCCATCGCCTTGGGAGGGGCCGACGGGCGCAATCGAATCTCCTCGGCGAATGCTTCCCAATGTGGTGAGTTGGGTGGTTTCTTGTGGTGTGTGTGTGTGTGTGTGTGTGTGTGTGTGTGTGGAACAGTCAAACAAATTAGCCAGCACTTTCAGAGCTGGGCCTTCATGTTTAGTATAAGATTGCCCCATCTCTTCAGGGATACCCTTTCCTTGGAACATGCTTGGCTTGGCTCTCAGATACTTTCGGTTTGTTGCTTCCTTTCAAGTCCCTGTTCAGGTGCCAGTTTTGGGGTTTTTTTGCCTCTCATGTTCCCCCTGATCCGCAGGGGAGAAGGATAAAAGCATGCCCCAACCAAGGCGGCCAAGAGAGGCAAGGGTCGGCTGACTGCCTGTTCCCAGCCCTCCCTAAAGAGGACAATCAGACGTCAGGGAGACCAGTTACAGCAGGAACTCATTTATTGAGGAAGTGTGTGTGGTTATAAAGAGTATGGGGACCAATGAAAGGAAAGGTCAGCAAGGGGTGGAGAGCCCATGCAGGTAGCAATTCCATATGCAGCAATGGGGACCACGAGCTGTTTATGAGGGCAGAAGGTATATTTAACCTATCCCATCAGGTGGTCCAAAGAGGTGTCACGACCTCAAGGTGATGGCTCTGAGTAGGGTGTCGGGAGCCATTTTGGTCACATGTGCCCTCAGGAGGCAGGTTTCAGCAAATGAGTTCCTCTTTCTGATGCAACACTCTCAATGCATTGCATGTTGAAGCCCAGTAGTATGCTTTGAAGCCTAACATAGAGGACAGTCAAAAGCAATGAGTAACACTAACATTTGTTTCAGAAGTGGAATTTAAATTTGGGATGCATTTGATACAAAATAAACAAATTATTAATGTTTATTGTATGCATTGACTGTTTGAATTGATGAACTCATACCAGCTCAGGTGGAGCTGAAAAATCTCAATGGTAATTGGTAGAGCAAATGTTAGTGATCAGACTTCTAAACTCAACTTCTCTAACATCACTTCATCTCAAATTAGGCACACAACAAAATCCTCAATCCTACAACAAAGAAAGACCCTAAAAAGAAATAAATGGGTACTGAATGCAGAGGAAGAATTCACTTCAAAAGAGATAAGAAGCTCAGCTCCAATACATTCCAGCAAAGCCCCAAGACACTTTTGGACCTGAAGCCACATTCCTTGTAACTGAAAATGAGGAAAAATGGAAACAATCTTCCACCTCAGTCCCACAGTTTCCAATGCAAAGATTCCATGGTTGGGTTCCTGGATGAAAATCTAGAAAAATTTGTCAACAATATGACTAGTAAATCAATCAAAGAATTAAAAGAAAATTTAAGGAAAGTGATGAGAGAAATTCCAGTAGATGAGAGACCACATATGTAAAGAGCTAGACATTCTGAAAAGAGATGTAGCAGAGATTGCAGAATTGAAAAATACTGTCAACCAAATCAAAATCTCATTGGAAGATACAAATACCAGAGTAAACTCAATAGAAAATAGAACCTCAACTCTTGCATAATGAGCATCAGATAATGAAGACAGGCAGAGCAATGTCGAGTTAAAAGACAGACAAGAAAATAAATGTTGTACATGATCAGAACTTTAAAGTAGTATTTAATGAGATGAGAAGACATAACTAGAGAGTAATTGGGATTGAATAAAATATTAAACAACAAAAGATCCCCACCATAGACTCTTTGCATGTCTCAAGGACATACTTTATTCAGAGGAATATGCAATCAACTTACAAAACCATAAATAAAAGAAAGTCAGTAAGCACAAACACACAAGAAAATATCCAAGATGATGCAAAACACAGCAATAGTCACAATGTCAGGTCCCAGATTCCTGTATCTATCCTAACTCTAAACGTGAATGGACTCAATTCCCTAATCAAAAGACATAGATTGGCTTAGTACATCAAAAAACAAAATCCAACAGTATGCTGCCTGCAGGAGACATACTTCACAGCAAAAATAGGCACAGACTGAAGGTGAAAGTTTGGGAAAATATCTATCAGGCTTGTGGCCCAAAAAAGCAATCTGGCATTGCAATCCTAATAATCAATAAAGTTAATTTTGACCAAAATCTAGACAAAAAGGTCAAAGAAGGTCACAATATTATAGTAAAAGGAACAATTCACCAAGACACAATGATAGTTAATATTTATGCCCCCAATTACAACCTTCCCAAATATATGGAGAAAGTACTCAAGGACTTTAGACCTATCATCAATCTCAACACGATAATACTGGAGGATTTTAATACACCATTATCAATAATGGACATTTCGTCAAAGCAAAAAATCAACAAAGATATCTCTAACATAAAAGTCTCAAGTGGGCTTAAAACATATTTACAGAATATTCCATCCCAAATCTGCTGAATCTACCATCTTCTCAGCAGCCCATTGATCCTTCTCCAAAGTAGACCACATCATAGTCCACAAAGCTAACCTTAACAAATACAAAAAAGTTTATATAGTCCCATGTATCCTGTCAGATCACAATAGTCTGATCCCAGCATTTAACAGCAGGAAAAAACAACGGAAACTACTGAAATACTTGGGAATTGAATAATACTCTCTTAAATGAAGAATGGCTAAAAGTGGTTATGAGAACAGAAATCAAGAAATACTTGAAAAGAATGAGAATGATGAAACAACATATTGAAATCTCTGTTATAGTATGATAGCATATTTAAGAGTTAAATTTATAGCACTGAATGCCTTCAACAATCAGGAAAAGCCCAAATAGTCTTAAACTCAAATGCAAATCCCTACAAAAAGAGGAACAATCCAATCTAAAACATAATAGAAGACAAGAAATAAATAAAAGTAGAGCTGAAGTCAATGAAATTGAGAAAAAAATAAAAATTATCCACAAAACAAAGAGCTGATTCTTTGAAAAAATGAATAAGATTGATAGACCCCTTGCTAACCTCACCAAAAGGAAAAATGAAGTGAAGCAAATCAACAAAATCAAAGACGAAAATAGAGATATCACCACTGACTCAACCACAATCCAGAAGATTATCAGGACTTATTTTGAAAAATTATACTCTACCAAGTTTGATAATCTGGAAGAGATGGACAATTATCTTGCCACATATGACATTCCCAAATGAACACAGGAGAACATTGAAATTCCAAACCAACCAATCTCAGGGAATGAGATTGAAACAGCTATCAAAAGCCTTCCAAAAAAGAAAAGTCCAGGACCTGATGGATTCATAGGAAAATTCTACCAGATTTACAGAAGAATTAACACTGATAATCTACAAGCTTTCCAATGAAATTGAAAGAGTTGCAACCCTCCCAAACACTCTTTATGAAGCAAACATTACACTGATACTAAAACCCATCAAAGACACATCAGGAAAATACAGACAAATATCCCTGATGAACACAAATGCAAAAATTCTTATTAAAATTCTAGCTATCAGGATCTAAAAAATACATAAAAAAATAATACATCATGATCAAGTGGGCTTCATTCCAGGAAAGAAGGGCTGGTTCAACATATACAAATCAATAAATGTAATTGACCACTTAAATGGAATTAAAAATAAAAATCATAAATCATCTCAATTGACACAGAAAAGGCTTTTGATAAAATTCAGCACCCATTTATGCTCAAAACTCTAGAGAAGATGAGGATCAAAGGAAGATTATTTAATTTTGTAAGAGGCATTTATGACAAACCCATTGCCAACATTATACTTAATGAAGAAACACTGAAAGCATTTCCACTGAATTCAGGAATAAGACAAGGATATCCACTTTCACCGCTCTTATTTATCGTCCTTGAAACCCTAGCCAGAGCTATCAGACAAGAGAAGGAAATTAAAGGAATTCAAATAGGAAAAGAAGAAGTAAAGATGTGTTTCTTTGCTGCACACATGATCCTATACCTAGAAGACCCAATAAGCTCCACCAGAAGACTTCTAGATCTTATAAATGATTTCAGCAAAGTGGCTGGTTATAAGATCAACCCTCATAAATCAATACTTTCCTGTACTCCAGCAACAAGTTCACTGAAGGAGAAATCAGGAAGCCTGTCTTATTCATAATCTCCTCAAAAAAAACAAACAAACAAATATTTGGGCATCAATCTAACAAAGAATATGAGTAGATGGAAAAGGAAAAACATTCCATATTCTTGGCTAGGCAAAATCAATATAATCAAAATGGCCATTCTACTGAAAGCCCTATACAGATCCAATGCAATCCCCATCAAGGTACCAATGACATTCTTCATGGATATAGAAAAACCTATTTTTAAACTCATATGGAATAACAGAAGACCCAGAATAGCTAAAATATTACTATGTAAACAAGAGAAAGCAGGAAGTGTCACAAATCCTGACCTGAAATTATACTATAGGGCTATAGTAACAAAAACAGCATGGTATTGGTATCATAACAGAAATGAAAACCAATGGAACAGATTAGAAGATACTGAGATAACCCCTCAAATACTTAACTATTTGATATTTGATAAAGGGTGGAAAAGCACAGTGTAGAAGAAGGACAGCCCATTTAACAAATGGTGCTGGACAAACTGGACAGCCATATGCAGAACTAAAATTGGATCCTTAACTCTCTCCCTGCACAAAATTCAAATCAAAATGGTTCAAGGATCAGGAAATTATACTACAACTATACAATTGCTGGAAGAAAAAGTAGGATCAACACTACTTGACATAGGTGTCAGCACTGCCTTCCTCAACAAGACTCCCATAGTGCAAGAATAAAGCCAAGAATAAACAAATGGGACATCATTAAACTAAAAAGCTTCTTCGCAGCTAAATAATTAGTCAAGAGTGTCAAGAGAGAACCTACAGAATGGGAGAAAATTATTGCCTGCTCTACCTCGCAGAGGGCTAATATCCAGAATATACAAAGAACTCAAAAAAACTGAACACCAAAACCACAAATAATCTACTCAATAAATGGGCTAGGTAGCTAAATAGAAATTTCTCAACAGAGGAAGTCCAAAAAGCCCATAAATATATGAGAAAATGCTCTACATCACTTAGGAATCAAAGAAATGCAAATCAAAACTTTTTTTT
>PVKS010004028.1:0-14927 GCA_004027875.1 Aplodontia rufa
GCCTGGTCCCTGCACTGCTCACAGGGGAACAGAGGTCACACCTGGGGCCTCCCTGAGCATGCTCAGTGTCTGCCATCCATGGAGAGAGGCTGTCTTGTGCTATGCCTCCTGAGTCAAGATCCCTCTGACATCATTGTGCTATGGGCTTCTTTTTAGTGGAATTGTCGCAGTTAGGGGAAGGATGCTCTCCCTCATTCCTCTTACACCTTAGCCTTGTATTTTACTTGTATACAGCTCACTGCCCCTATCCTTTAGCATCATGCGTTTCCATTCACAGTTTTTCAGAGAACAAAAGGGATAACTTCTCAGCTGGATTCAGATTGTTACAATCCCTACATTAAGTAGCTTTCCCTAAACCCTTGACCACAAAGGCAAGGCCTTTATCGACTTCATTCATTTGCAAATCTTGCCTGTAGAGGATGCTGGGTGAGGCTTCCTTCCCAACACCCTTGGTTGCACCAGGGACTCTCATTTTTTTTGGACCACACACCTGCTTCACTGTGCCCGTGGCCCTATTTGTGAGTGGGCTGGCTTGCTCCTTGGAGTACCATTTGAAAAAGTAGTAAGGTGATGAAAGATAGAATGATGGGTCAGGAGGTTGAAAAACAAAATCAAGACTGTAGAAATTACCCACCAGACAAGACAGTTTTTATAGGAGGTATAAACCTTTTGAATTTCATGTTTTTCTCTGGACCTCTCAGAAACTGGCCACATAGCTTTTGAGATGTTGCTCTGTCTTTGTGCATCCTTGACTCTATTCTATCACTGATATTACAAGGAGAACACATATGCTCACACACACTTGTTGTGACTAGCCTTTCTTTGAACTTCCTGGCACTCAAGACAAATCACCCTTGAAGATATTTGAAAGGCTCGTTGCTCTTGGCACAATAGCACTTATTTTTGTTTCTTGTTTTTAGACCAGGTGTTCATGATCCTGGGTCTCCTATTATTAGGACAACAAAGTCTGAAAGAGAATCCAAGTTACAGATACCAAGTTAGTTCAGGTTAGTTACTAAGAGTTACTACTGTCAAAGTCTTTGGGGACGCTGAATCCCCAGGCTGCCTGAGCCTTCTTTCTCAGCTCTACTCCATTTACACAGCCTCTGGCCTACTGAGTCAACACAGTCCTGGAATGACATGTATTGAGGCTGGCAGGCGTCCTGCTTGTAGATTACACAACCTCCATTAATCAGCTGCTCAGACCAGTTAACATTAAAATCCTTGAGACCATTAATAATTAGAGATTATTGAATGTTGGCCTTCATCTCTCCAATCCATTAATAACCAGAGTTGAGTACATTCTCTCTGTTTGATCTACAAAACAGCTTTGGGAAAATGCTTTAAATTAGCTGTTAGTCCCAGCCTGGTTCTTTGTTTAGAAGCACCAGCCCGGGCTTCATCCATGGCATATTATGGGCAGCCGAGCTCTGTACAAGGGCAGCTAGAATAGTCTGATGTCATATTCAATCTAGCGGCACATATATCCTTGTCTTTATAAAAGGCTTTAACCCTGCCTCCAACAATAAAAAAGCACTTGTGAACTGACCACAGAATTTTTCCATCTTTATTTTTCTTACTTGTTTACTTTTCTTAATGTCAGAACCATTTGTATCATGCGCAGGAATGTCTCCCTCAATGTGAGCTTTGGAGGCAAAAAAAAAAAAAAAAAAAAATTTTTTTTTGGAGTGAGTTATTGACCAAATTGCTTCCCTCTCTGAGTTATTTATTTTCTTCCAGAATGGTGTAATAACTTTAATTAAGATTAGCTTTAATTATAATTTACATAAAGGCCATCACTGTGGTTTATTCATCTTATTGATAGAATTACAGCGAGTTTTGTTTCTTGTAAGCAGGGATAATGATAATGAATTAGTGTTGAGTTGTTTACAATTCCACTGTTTGTTAAACGAGATCTGCTGCCTTAGAGCTAGAGCTCCACTTTGGTCTGCATGGGAGGGGAGGAAGCCATGTGGCATGCTTCTCTTAAATCTGAAGGAATTTCCCAAACCTTGTTATTCAAAGCAGAAAATTAAGGTAATAAATTCAAAGCTTGGGCACGTCTCACCCCCCTCCCACATTATTTTTTATTTTTTTTAACCCTATTCACTGAGCTTGTTCTTTGAGGATCAAGGTGCCTGACAGCCCCATGCTTCCACCCCCAGGGACATTGATCTGAGCAGAGACCCCTACAATCACCACCATTGTGGAGTTCTCTGTTGCCTCAGCAATGTCAGGGCTGGTATCCCTAGCCTAAGTAACATAATTTTATAGAACAATTTGTTCCGTGGGGAATAATGTTTTCGAATGTGGGGAATCCTATTAAAAGTACAACTATTGCAATCATTTGCTCTTGCTTTTACCAGCCTTGCTCATAAACCCTCCATCTGTTTATTGCTTTAAATAGAAGCACATTATAAGAGATTATCACTCGATCAGGCTGCATGTCTGAGTGTTGTGTTTTCACATATTCACGTATACTAAGGAATAAAAGAAAGCAAACTCCAGAATGGATGAAAGGGGGTGTGTGTGTGTTTCTAGCAGAAATGGATCTTGCACATTTTCAAGGGAAATTTCTTTCTTGTTCTTTCTAAGAAATAACCTGTCTTTCTCTTCTTTGTTAATATGCAGATCAAAAACAGTGTATAGGGTTCTTTTCATGAAAACAATAGCAGTGTTCAGAACTTGCTACTCACACGGGCAGCCTAAGTCTCAGTGCTTTACTGCCTGGGAAGGACACATGGCAGAGCCCACTAAGACTCCTCCATGTGGCCCATCCATTGCAGCTGATCCAACATGACCTTTTACCGCCTCTTTCATTTATTGTTTTTCAAGAAACCACCTTCATTGTACAATGATATTACCATTACTTATTTTTGTGTTCTCTAACTTGTTCAAATACTATGTTGTAACTGTCTTTAAGAAAGCGAAATAAGGGTCTGGAGCAGAGGCTCAGTGGTTACAGCACTTGCCTGGCATACAGGAGAACGCAGGTTCAAACCCCAGCACCACGTACACAACGAAGTGTCAGAGCAACAAAAGTCAAATGAAAAATCAAATACAATTGATTCTCTTTGTCACTGTCCTTCTCTTAAAAAAAAAAAAAGGGGGTGGGGTGGGGATGAGACCAGAGGAGTACAAAACATGTTGCTCATATTGATCATTTGCTGGGATGACAACCAGGCCATCAGCCCTTTGGCACAGTACCATGTTACCATGTTACTTCTAATGCATCAGCCATTGCTTATGGGATTTGAAGAATATTAAGATACAGCACCTGTCCACAATATTGTCTTTCTTCAAATTGATCTGAAATTTCTCAGCATTGGTGATATCCATTTCCATAATTATAATCCTAAATACCAGTATTATTTGCAGTTGGGGTAGGTAATAAATTATGCTATTTGCACACAGTAACATATCAGTATGTGGTAATTTTTCTAAAGCAGCATAGAATGTGGCTTGGAGAAAAAGTAACCTGGGACAAGAGAGTTTTCATAAGAGAGATGGGGAGTCCCAAGAGTGGAAAGCATGATGGAGAGTTGCTAGAGAGGCGATACTGCAGACGGCAATGATGGGGATCATGCCAAGAGAGAGCAAGAAGAGTTAAAACATGGAGTCCTGGTAGGGATAAGTGAGGGAGTAATGAGAAAGAAGAAAAAAAAAATAAAAGACAAATTGCTCCTAATTAAAAAGGGTTGCTGATATTCAGCACTGATGTAAGGTTTAGGAATATTTTCTCAAAATGGACTCATCTTTGCTATGAACAGGTGCCATCACTTATTAAGTTTTACCCATGTTCCTGCCCTTGACAGTGAAACAGTGCGGGGATATGCATGGCAAAGCCCTGTGGGAATATATGCTGTGTGTGATGGTGACATATGGACGGGCAGTTGTTACTGTGGCTTGTGCCTGAGATTCCACAAAAACCAGCATCCCAAGGTAACTTCCTCAGTGGCGGGACTGGCTTACAGATGAGAGGATTTATTGTCTGGGCAGCAAGATCAAAGAGAAGGAATCATCTCCTTCCTGCTCATGTCACACCTTCATAAATTAAGCTCAGGGACAGATGAGCACCCTGACAAGGTGACAACAAAACAAAGACATTTAAGGAAAAAGATGAAGGTCTCTGTGGGAAGTCGAAGGTTTGACCAGCCCTTCATGAAGACAGCAAATGATAACTCCTTTGACGTGTGGATAACTTTTGAGTTCAAGGAAATAACCTGAATTAACATACAGAAAATGCTAGAGATTGTGTTCTGCAATATCAATTATCCTCAATCAACTTTTCCTTCTTTATATCAAAAACTCTCTCACTCTTAAAAATAAGAATGAATTTGGAAGGCCCAAGAGATAATTTCCTTTAGATACTAACTTTTCTATTTGAGTGTTTATGATGAGAGGGGAAAGCCCTATAGTGGGCTTAACCACAAATGTGAGACTACTTTATTCATGAAGGATCAAAGTAGGTAAGACTCAATATATATTATTTATTCAGAGTTCCATTTATATCATAGTTTAACAATAATTAAGTACTACTATAAAATAAATTCCACTTGAAGCAATATATACCCAGCTACATCACCCATGTGTAACACACAGGTATAGTATGGTGGTTTAGTTTTCATTATTATAATTTAACTTAATTTTTTATTTAAAAAAAAGAATCGTACTGAAGTACTGACTTCTATAACACATCTGAAGAGTTTTAAGACTATTAGGATAGGTTTTTCTGCTCATATAACTTAATTAATACAATAAAAGTGAGAACTATAAAATCTTCTAAAAATGTTTAACCAAATGTCTACAGATGTCTCACTATGATTTCTCATCTCACTTGCAGAAAAAGTCAATGTCCGTAAGAGATCACACATGACCCCACACAATTTGTTCTAAAGAAATCAGTGAATCAATATCGTGACAGTGAAAGGAAGAAATGCAAATTTCATCTCCTACCACTCTCCCCTCATCCTCTTTGTTCCAACTACAATGGGCTATGACAAGAACATTGTGGTTCTGGGACTCTGCATGTGCTGTTCCCTCCGCCTGCATTGTTCTCCCCTGTTCAACTCCACGAGCCGTGCCTCAGTTCATTTAGGACTTTTCTGAAATGCAACATCTTTTGCCCATTGCAGAACATCCTACCTAAAGTACAACCCTACTCATGCACCTATCACATACCATTTACCTTGTTTGCTTTTCCTATAGTGCATTTCTCACCATTTGACGTGTTATATATTTATTTTCTTTTTCATTTACTGTCCAAGCAACGGAAGGGATCTGTTCAGTTGTGAGCCTAATGGTTACCTTGCATATAGGAGGCACTCAATACATACCATTTTATAAAAGAAATAAATTATTCTAGCCGCTGACCTTGCACTGACACTGGGCCTGAGAGTACAAAGTCCCAAATTCATGCACATGCCATTCCCTGCCCCCTATCCCACCACTGCCAGTACTGAGGAAACCTTCACTGTGCCGCATATTTCTGGTGCCACCATTCCAAATGCCAGAGTGGTTATACATTGCCGGGTGGATGTGACACCATTGTAACTGAGGTGTGCACCACATCCACCTGGGCCACTAGACTACCTCCTCCTTCCTGTGGTTCTGAGTCAGAAGGGCTCCCTGACCCTGGTGCCACATGGAACATTCCCAAAACTACTGAATGAAGGCGAAGAATTTATATGCAGACTACATGATGGCACCAATCAGTATAGCCTACCAATTTGACAACCAAAAACACATGTTCAGGAGATATCCATTTACTGCAAAAGCCAACAATAAGAGTGTTAGAGACAACTGCTCAGCTGGATGTGAAAAATCTCAATGTAGGGACATAGGAAGTATGGAAAAACAAGGCAGCATCATTCCCCCAAAGGAACTAAACAACTCTCTAGCAACAAATTCCGAAGAAACCAATATTGATGAATATCCCGATGAAGAATTCAAAAGAATGTTTACAGAGAAAAATCAATGAGATTCAAGAGAAATTAGGAAGACAAATTAAAAGAATGATTCAAAGACATAAATAAATTCAGAAAGACGACCGTGAAAAAAGAAAAACACAAATCTTAGAAATGAACTCAGTAAGTCAATAAAAATACAGTTTACAAACTCAAGAACAAATTATATTAGGAAGGAGAATATCTGAAATTGAAGGCAGATCATTTTAAACATCCCACTCATACAACAGATAAAAACTAAATCAGTTTAAAAGAATGAAAATAGGGGTTGGGTATTTAGCTCAGTGGCAGAGCCCTTGTCTAGCACACAGAAGGCCCTGAGTTCGGTACTCAGCCCTGAAAAAAAAAAAAAGGAAAATATCATCTAAGACTTATGAGATATCATTAAATGAATATTAGAATTTTGGGAGTACTTGAAGGGAAAGAGAAAAGTCATAGAAAATCTGTTTAAGGAAATAATAGCTGAAACTTTTCTTATCTGGGGATAAATATTGTGCTCTAGGAATAGGAAGTCCTTAAAACTTCAATGATATAACCAAAAAGATCTTCACAGTGGTTAATTGCAGTCAAACTGTTCAAAGTACAAGACCAAGAAAGAATTCTAAAACATGAGAAAAAGTACTAAGTCTGATTTACTGGAACCCCCATGAGACTAAGATTTTTCAAGAGAAACCTGATAGGCCAGACGGAAAGAGATGATATAAGTCCTCAAAAGAAAAAGGAAAGAAACTGCCAACCAACAATACTATACCTAGCAAACTTATCCTCGAAATTAAGAAAAAGAAAGTTCCTACAAGACAACTAAAAAAATGAATGAATTCATCACTACCAGGCTGATCTTATAAAAGATGTTTAAGGAAGTTCGATATCTAGAAGCGAAAGCAAAAAACAAAACAAAACACTAATCATGAAACACATGGATGAGCAGATACCCAAAGGAGAAATACAGAAGAAGCAAACTTTATTAATACAGCAAACTACCAACACACACAGATTATCAAAAAGAGAGGAAAGGATGTCCCCCCCCCAAAAGAAAATGGTAAGAATAACTCTTTGAATATTAATAACAACTTTGGATATAAATGGAATAAATCATCCCAAATGATAGATATGAACATGCTAAAAGAATTAAAAAACAAGACTTAATGATAGACTGCCCATTAGAAACTCATTTCAGAAAGACTAAAAGAATGAGAAAAGGTATTTAACACAAATGCAAAGCAAAAATGAACAGGAAGAGCTATATTTATATCACACCAAAGAGACCTTATGACAAAGATTGTAAAAAAGAAAAAGTTACTATAGGATGACAAAAGAATAGATTCATTAAGATATATAAATTATAAATACACCTAATGCCTGACCACAGCATTTTATAAAACAGACATTTTTTAGATCTGAAAGGAGAAATAGGCTCAAATACAATAATCTTGAGAGATTTCAACACTCTACTTTCATCAAAAGACAGATCATCCAGACAAAAATTAAACAAATGAAAATCACAGTTAAAGTGTACTGTACATCAAATGGAACTTGCAGATATTAACAAAACATTTCTTCCAACACCTGCAGAATACACATTGTTTTTATCAGCATGGAACAGTCTCTAGAACACACCATATATTAGATCATAAAACACTGCAACAAACTTTTAAAAACCTGAATCATATAATGTGTCTTTTCTCACAATAGAACAAAACTAGACTAGACACCAACAATGAAAGAAACCTCAGAATTCATAGAAACAAGGAGTCAGAAGAACAACACGCTATAGAATGAAAAATGGGTCAAGAAAATCAAAAGAAGCAGCTGGGTGGGAATTGATTCATGTTTTCATATTATGTTTTTAAACGTATATTATAATCATACATAATAGTGTTGTTTAGGGTTGGAGCGGTAGCTTCGCAGTTATAGCACTTGCCCAGCATGTGCAAAGACACGGGTTCAAACCCCAGCACCCACGTACATAATTAAGTGTCAGAACAACGAAAGCCTTGTGAAAAACTCAATAAAAATTGATTCTGTTTCTCTCTCACTGTCCTTCTCTCTTTTTTAAAAAAGTGTTGTTTATTGTATCATATTCATATATGCACATATAACAATATTTGCTTCATTTTGTTATGCATTCCTTTCCCTTACCCCTCACTCTTTCCCTCCACGTCTCCCTCCTGATCCCTTAAAAGGGGAATCTAAAAATTTTCTCAAAGCAAATGAAAATGGAAATGCAATATACCAAAACTTATGGGATACACAAAAGCGTGTGTTTGAGTGTGTGTGTGTATACCCAAGTATGTATATGTATATGTATACACACACACACCAAAAATAGAAAGATTTCAAATAAACAACCTAATAATGCATCTGAGAGCCCTAGAAAAGGGAAAAATACCCTAAATTAGTAGAAGAAAATAAAAAAGATCAAAGGATAAATAAAGGAGACAAACAGCAACAACAAAACCCAATGATCAATGAAACAGAGTAGATTCTGTGAAAAGACAAGTGTAACTGATAAATTTTGAGTTAGTCTGTGTTAGTAAGTTTTTCATTGCTGTGACCAAAACATCTGACAATAAATTTCAGGAGGAGGCATTTATTTTTGCTCCCAGTTTCAGAGCTTTCAGTCCGTAGTTGGCTGATCCCAAGACAGACGCATGCCCAGAAGAGCATGACGGAGGAAAGCTGCTCAATGATGGCAGCCAGGAAGCAAAGCTGGGGATAAAACAGAGTCCCCAGAGTCATGACCTGAACGACCTATTTCATGTAAACATTCCCACCTACAGTTGCTTCCGGCTCCCAGTAGTCCATTCAGCTCTCCAAGGATTAACCCACTGATGAGATCACAGCCCCCAGGACCCAAGCACTTCCCAAAAGCTGCACCTCTGAACAGTGCTGCATTGGGAACCTCGCCTTCAATGTGTGTAATTCTGAGGGACATTCCAGAGCCAAACCACAACAGGCAAACAACAACCACCACAAAGAAGCAAATACCAAAATAAAGCCAGAGGTGAAAAAGCAGACATTACAACTAATAGTACAGAAATACAAGGATCATTAGAGAACATGAGGAACCCTAGATGTCAGCAAAATGGAAAACCCAGAAAAAAATGGATCAATTTCTGCACACATAAACCAAAATTGAAAAAAAAAAATCTGAGGAAACCGATAATGAGTAATGAGCTTGAATCAGTAGTAAAAAGTCTACTTACAGAGAAAAGCCCAGGATCAGATGACTTCACTGCTAAATTCTGCCAAATGTTGGAGGATGGACTAACACCAATTCTTCACTTACTAAAAAAAATTAAAAGGGAGGAAATGCTTACAAACTCATTTTATGAGGCCATTCTAACCCTGATACCAAAACCAAAGACACAACAAAAAAGAAAACTATAGACCAACATTTCTGATGAACATATATGCAAAAATTCTCAATAAAACTCAAATGGAATCCAGTGCACATCAAAGATATTGTTCAAAATGATCAAGCTGGATTTATCTCAGCATTGGAAGCATAGTTTGACATACATAAATCGGTATATATAACAATATCATATCAAAAGAGTGAAAGATAAAAATCATGACTATCTCAATAGATGCCAAAAAAATTCATCATCCCTTCATGTCTGCTGGTGTGTAAGGATTATATGTCAACATATGAATGACTATACGGGACAAACCCACACCCAGCATCATGCTTCAGCTGGAGGAATTTCCTCCAAGAGTTGAGGCAAGATAAGGATGTCTGCTCTCATTGGTCTTTTCCAATATAATACTGAAAATTTTAGCCACAGCAATTAAGCAAGAAAAGGAAATAAAAGTTATACAAATAGGAAGAGAGGAAGTAAAATTCCCTCTTTTTACAGATAACTTGGTTCTCTATATAGAAAAGCCTGTGGACTCCACCAAAAGGCAATAAGAACTGATCAACAGTGCCTAAGAAGGGAAGGAGGGAAAACAGGAATAAGGAAGGAAGAACAAAACTGACCAATAAATTCAGTAAAGTTGCATGACAAAAAATTGGCCTACAAAAAGTGTAGCATTTGTGCACTCCAATAATGACTTCGTTAAGAAAGAAACCACGAAAGCAGTCCCATTCACAAAACCCACAAAAAACCCACTGGGAATAAATTTAAGCAGGGAAAGACCTCCATAGTGGAAATTACAAACTACTCATGAAAGGAATTGAAGAAGATATAAAGAAATGGAAAAATTTCCCACGTTTATGTATTGGAAAAATTAATAATGTTAAAATGTCCGCACTCTCCCAAGTGATTTACAGATTCAATTCAGTGCCCATCAAAATACCAATGCTATTCTTCACAAGACTAGAAAAACAGTCCTAAAATTCAATGGAACCACAAAAGACCCCAAATAGCCCAAAGTAATTCTTGAACAAAAAGAACAAACCAGAGGCATCTCAACAGCTAATATTAAGACATTACAGAGCTATGGTAATAGTAATAATAATAATAATAATTTTTTTTAAAAATCCAGCAAGGTACTGGCATAAAACTAGTCACACAGTCCTGTGAAAGAGACCAGAAAGTACAGAAATAAACCCATCTACCTGTAGCTAACTGACTCTTGACAAGGGCACCAGAACATACACTGGAAAAGGACAAGGTCTTCAATAAGAAGAATGAAACTAGTCTATCTTTCACCAATATAAAAATCAAATTACAATAGAACACACATATAAATGTAGTAACGGAAATGATGAAAGTATGCAAACATTTCGAGATAATCGTTCTGGAGAAGATCTTTTTTAGACAGGACCTCAAAAGCACAGGTGATACACGCAGAAGGAGTCGTCAGGGATTATGTCAACATAAAAAGTTTCTGTCCAGCAAAGGAATCAATCAACAGAGTGAAGAGAAAACACCCAGAATGGGAGAAAATATCTCAAACAATTCATCTGACAATGGATGAATATCCAGAATATGTAAGGAACTCAAAAACCTAACAAAATAATCATCTAATAAAAAGAAAAGCCCAGGATAGCTATTTTTCAAAACAAAAAGTACAAATGGCCTATAAATACATGAAAACTGCTCAAAATCATTAGCTGCCAAGCAAATGCAAATCAAAATCACACCGAGACCTGTCATCCCAGTTATAATGGCAATTAAATAACAAAAATAACAAATGCTGGCAAAGACATGGAGAAAAGGAACCCTTATTCGCTATTTGTGGGAATATAAATTGGTACATTGAATATGGAGAATAGCATAGAATTTCCTCATCAGGCTAAAAATTGATTTATTGCTCTATTATGTGGACCAATGACCAACTATGCCACTTCTGGGTACATATCAAAAAAAAATCAGCATATAGAAAAAAAAGACATCTGCAATCAGACGTTTATTGCTGCACTCTTCACAATAGCTAAAAACCACAGTCACCTAGGTACCTAATGTTGGATAAAGAAAACGTGATACACACACACACACACACACACAGTGGAATATTATTTGGTCATAATAAAGAATGCAATCCCTTCATTTTTGACAAAATCGATGGAACTGGAGGACAATGTTAAGTAAAATAAGCCAGTAACCAATACTGCATGTTCTCCTTCAAAGGTGGAGACTATCAAAAGTTGACTGGATTTTGAATCATGATTACTAGACATTGAGAACCATGGGGTAGAGGGAGGGAGAAGAGAAGGAGGCTGATTAATGGGTGCCACAACACAGTTTGAAGGAATACGTTCGAATGCTCCACGGCACAGTGGGATGGCTATAGTTCAAGAGAACTTGTTATAAATTTTACGGAGAGCTCAAAGTTCCCAGTGTTAGGCATGATAAGGAAACAGGCGTGCTAACTGCCATGGCATGATCAGTAGTGGCTGTATAGATGTGTTGAAACCTGCTCTACCCCACAAATATGTACAAGTACTGCATATTAACTTAAAATCAGAATATAAAATAAAAATGATTCTACTTCACAGAAGTCTACTAGAGTATGTTTACAAACACATTAAAGAGGATGAATTGCTTTCATTTCAGGAGTTTCCATTGGAGAAATTTTCATCTCTGTCTTTAAACTTGGTCAAGCAAACAGATACTTCATTCAGCCTCAGAACAATGTCCAGTGAGAAGCCGTGGGAAAATGAAAATGGGTTAAGAGGAAAATGAGTTGCAAGAAGGACAATGAGTAGATGATGCGTAACAACATGGGATGGTTGCAAGACGCAGGCTGGGCTGTCCTGGGGCGATTTCTCTAGTTATTTCCCAGGCAACCTGCACTGTGTGGATTGCCTAGACACTGCAGATCAGAGATTAAAGTGCTGCAGTAGAAGCTCTTCTCTTTCATTATTTAGAAAAGTAATCAAACGTCATATTCTTTGTTATAATTCTTACATGCCATTACAATCAGAAGATATGCCTAGTTAAAGCAAAAATCAAGAAGTTCAAAAGCCAAAAAATATTCTTTATAAAATAAACTCCTTGTAGACATTATTAAATTATGGTTTTATCCCAAGGTATGAAAGGAACTAACTATAACTTGGTAACTTAGTATCTTTGGATCCAAATCCTCTCAAAACATCTGATTTGTAACATTTGGTTTTTTTCCCCTGGCAGGGAAGGAGACAGGATTTATAAATCTAGCTAATAATAATCAACACACAGTGCTGTTCTAAACTCTTCACATGCATTGCTCAATCATCCAACAACTTCCTGAAGTAGGTATTCTTATTGTCTCCATTTTAAAAACTAGAAAATTAAAACCTTAAAAGGCTCAATAGAGTAGCCTGGGTAGCACACAGAGGGAGAAGGCGTAGAAGCCAGGATCCTCACCAAGGATGCCTAGGTCCAAAGTTCACCACAGTCGCATCTCTGCGACAGGCATCCCTTCCTTTGTCAAGCCGCACATTTTTTCTGATGGAGATGTTACTCAACATATTTTTGAAATATGGGTTAAGTTAAAAAATCTTTTTCAAATCATGCGTAACAATTTTTTTTTGCAAATCATTCATAAAATGATGCTTAGTGTGAACAAAAGAGAAAATAGCATTGGTAACTCTCCCATTCATTCTCTACAGAAAAACCCCACATTCTTTACATAAATCCAAGCTACTCTCAAATGAAAAATAGTTTAAGACTTTATAGGAACACTTAGGATAGAGCAATGAAAGAATCAACAGCCTGGAAATCCCACATCCTGGTTGCTGCCATTCAGTCAAGGTGTAGTCGTTAGTTATATTGAAAATTTGGAAAAACTTCGTCCTAGAGGATGGTTTTGAATGGTGCAGCAGAGCCAGCAGGCCCAGGTTCTCTCTCTGCTCTGCTCCTCCCTGACTTCGCTTGTCTGTTTTTCAGTTTCTGTGCCCCGTAAATGAAGAAATGGAAGATCTCCAAACACAACTGCTGCTGACACCATGGAAGGCAGTGGGATTGCCAGTCTCTCTCCAAAGCTGGAATTTAGTGACTTAATGAAATGCGATGTCTATGAAAGTAAATTGCAAATTAAAGTGTTACTCAAGTATAACTTCATGGTAACCTGCAAACTCAGAAAGCATTTTTTTTTTAAGAGAGGGACAGTGAGAAAGACAGAATCAATGTTTTATTTAGTTTTTCACGTGGCTTTCATTGCTCTGACGCTTAGTTGTGTACATGGTGCTGGGGTTTGAACCCGTGTACTTGCACATGCCAGGCAGGTGCAGTAACCACTAAACCACCACTTCAGCCCCCAGAAGGCATTTTTAAAAAAGAAGTTTTGGAAATACTTGAGGTTCATTCTTGGAATCACAGTCTGTCAAGATGAATACTTTGATACAGAAAGAACTACAATATTTGCATCATTCCCCATTTTATAGCTAAGTCTTACATACTCAGTTGAATGTGCTTTAGTGGTATTTAGACTTCACAGGTGTTTTTTCCCATATGCCATGTTTTCATTTGGTTCCAATCATTCATGGATTTTTTTTACTTTATATATTCATAAATGAATTTATGAATTTAACATTTCTTCAGTCTTCTGTTTATCCCCCACGTCCAGATTAAGATGAGTAAGGCACTTCTAACTGGGTACCAAAAAATCTCAGTAAAAATCAAAATTAATAATATCTTAATGCAATATTTTTTTAAGAGAGAGATGGAGAGAGTGAGATAGAAAGAAGCAATCTTTTATTTATTTTTTCACCTGTCCTTGGTTTCTCTGACACTTAGTTGCGTATGTGGTGCTGGGGTTGGAACCCAGGTCCTTGTGCTTCTGAGGCAAGCACTAACCACAAAGCCACTGCTCTAGCCCAATATTTTTTTTTAAATAAACATTAACGTAAAAATCATGATACTATATCAAATGTTAATAAAAAGTTTCCTTTTGCCTCAAGTTCTATTTTATGTGGCCCAGCACAGCACTATACTCAACTGTTTGGTTCCATCCTTTAAAAAGTATCAAGCCAACAAACCCTCCTTCTGCGTCCCACTTCTTCAGTCCATGCTTGCAAGCGAAGGCCATGTTCACATTGGCCACTCAGAAGTCCCACTTTCCCTTTTTGATTCTGACTTCTTCCATCCGCTCCGATTTCTCTGACCCCATCCTGTATCCTTCACCGTACGTCCGCCTTTACCGCTCCTTCCAGGGTGGCCACCCATTAACCTTTGCTTTTAGCTACTTTCTGGACATTCCTCCTGGCTTAAGAACCTTGCCTCTTCTACTTGGACTTGAAATTCTCTACTCTTCTGATGTCCCCAGTTCCATGTCTGATCTTTGTGATTACAAACCTGACCAGATCACAGTTCTCAGGTGTAGAAGTGTGGGGGATTCAGATTTCATTATTTGGTGAATATTTTTCAAGTCTTAGGCCCATCAACACTTAATGCTGGTTTAATTTACTGCTAAATATCCTCGTCTGGCTTATAGCTAAATTCGTTATTAAAGGCTAAGTCTTTATCTGTGATGGTTTCTCTTATCTTTGCTTTTCCCCTATTTAGCTATTAAAGCAATTTTCAGTGGTTT
>PVKS010004028.1:15027-97636 GCA_004027875.1 Aplodontia rufa
ACTTTTTTTTTTTTCTAGGAGAGTGGGGTGGGGGTGGAGGGAGAGAGAGAGGGGGAAATCAATTTGATTTTATTTATTGTTTTCATCTGGCCTTTGTTTCTCCAACACTTAGTTGTGTATTTGGTGCTGGGGTTTGAACCCGGGTCCTCGCACTTCCAAGGGAAGTACTTCAACTGCTGAGCCACTGTTCCGACCCTGAGATTTTACGTTTTAAGATATTTCTAGAGTCACAGAAAATTGAGCTGAAGGTATAGATTTCCCACATCTATTTTTTTTTATACAAATGAATAGGTGTTTAGGCCTACCTAGGTCTGTACCATGCCCTGCATCTTTTATTTATCTGATCTCCTGAAGAACAAAGAAGTATGGTAAAATGTTGCTAAAGGAAACACTAAATCAAAAGATATTATGATTACACATACATATACACTTATCAACTTAGGCTTACATATATAAAAAACAACTGATAGAGAAGTGTAGAGAAAAGGAATTAAAACTTTCATTCAGTTGGGTATTTGTAGATATTCATTATACAGAGTTTTTCAAAATCTCAGTAAAATTTTAAACTTTAATGACTTTCAAAGTTTAAATGCTACAAATCATAAAAATATGTTACCATGTAATTATCTTCTGTGTGTGCAGGGCTTGATGAAGATCAAACCCAGGACCTCTTGCATGTTAAACAGGCTCTCTGCCACTAAGCTACATTCCCAGCCCAACCATGTAATTTTTGATATTGTGGACTATGGAAAGCAAATTTTTATTTTAACTTACTTGGATGTCCTGGATTCTGAATGACACTCAGAGGATGACTCAGTAGAGGAAAAGCTTTGGCTGGGCTGTCTATCTATCTGGTCTATATCCTTTCAAATTTTATTAATGGGGTCATGTCTAAACTATTGGTCATGTGTTTATCCAAACCTGAGAGGATCATGAGGTCAGAATTATAAATGCTGTTCTTTCTCTCACTATGCAATAGCTGAGGAAAGTTTTTGTGATGTTTGAAAATCGACTAGATGGACATGTAACACAAGACAGTGCTTATGCTGAATTTTAATAAGAAATGCATCAATATTTAAAAATACAATTAAATTTTCAAATATTGTTAATATAAGTTAGTAGCACTTAAACTTTTGAAATGATTAAAGCTTAAAATCGCACTTAGACTCTTGGGACTCTCCAAATAAACTGGATACTAAATCTTGACATTAATGTGTGAACAATTCTGAGTCTGTGGTTTGCCTTTTAACTTTATTTACTATCTTTGGGTGGGGGGGTCTATTTACAATTTTGATGGGATCAAATTGCTTCATTTTTTAATGACGTGGGGAAGGTGCAGAGACTGTAACGAATCCTAGTAAATTTTTCAGCACCTTGAAATCAAAGTGATTCCGTATTTCCTTCTAAGTGTTGGGAAATTTTATCTTGAGTATTTAGGTGTGGATCCATCTGGAATTTACTGTGTGGCAGGGTGATGCAATGCTAGAGGTAAACATCTTGCCAACCCAGCTGCCCTGCTTCTCTGCATCCTTTTCTCTCCTTTCCAACGCCATGCCTGTCTTTGTCAACCTTGTGAATATACGTGGAATCATTTCTGAGCTCTGTTTTATTCAATTTGCATGATATGATCATGTTTTTGGTATTCCCTATTCTAAGTGTTATCACTGTATAATTTCCTTCTACCCTCCCTACCTCATATACTTTTCTTTCCATCAAATTTATTGATGTGTGATTTACACACAGAATAAAAGCCCTTATTATAAAATCCAGTTGTGCTAAATACATACACCTGTGTAACCCCAGCCTCAAGCTTGATGCCTAAAACATTCCCATCACCCCTCAAATTCCTCTCTGACCTCTCATAGTCAGAAACCTTCCCCTTGGTCAACAACTGATTTATTTCTGTCCCTGGAGATTAGTTTGGCTCCGCCATGAAATTCATATAAATGGAGTCACAGAGGATGTACTTTTTGTGTTTGGTTTCATTTCTTCAGTATTCTACCTCTGAGATTTATCCAGATTGTTGCTTATTTTGTTGAATAGTATTTTAGATATGAAAAATGCTACAATTTGTTTACCCATTTTTCTTGGTGAACATTTATTTTTCGTCTTTTGGAGTATTTTTTCTTTTACATCTTATAGTTGTACATAACATAAAATTTATCATTTTAATAATTTTTAGTAATCCAGTTCAGTGCCCTTAAGTGTGTAGATTCATGATGTTCTCAAGCCTCACCACCATTCTCTAGAATGTCTTCAACATCCTGAAGAGAACCCTCAACCCTAGCGAGCAATAACTCCTCTTTCTGCCTTCCCTTGCCTCTAGAAGCCTTTCTTAGCAGTTCATTGCTGTGTTTATGATTTTGCCTTCTCTAGGTGCCTCATATAAGTTGAATCACAGAATATTTGCCCTTTTCTGTTTGCCTCATTTCACTTAGCATGATGTTTTCAAAATTCATTCGTGGTGCAGCATGGCTCACAATTGCATTCATTGTTAAAGATGAATAAGAATTGTATTTCTCTGCATAATCATTACCACTGCATTAACGCATATGCACAAGAATTCCATGCATCTTAATCTTGAGTTAAAGAATACCAGCACATATGTACAAGAGCTTCACATAATCGTCACACTGCACTTCTTTGTAAAAAACAAAAGTGTGTGACATAAAATCTCTGATGATTAGCCAGGCGCAGTGGTGTATACCCATAAAATCCAGCAGCTCAGGAGGCTGCGGCAGGAGGATCGTAAGTTCAAATCCAGCCTCAGCAACTTAGCGAGGCTGGAAGCAACTTAGGGAAGCTCTATCTTAAAAAAAAAAAAAAAAAAAAAAAGGCTAGAGATGTGGCTTAGTGGTTGAGCACCCCCGGGTTCAATCTCCAGTGCAAGAAAAAAAATGATTATGCAGTGAAATACCGTATTCCATTGTATATGTGCACCATAATGCTTGTTTCCGGTCACCTTGATGGATATTTGAGTTATTTTAACTTTCTAATGATTATGAACAATGCTGTTGAGTCCTTGTTTTCAGTTCTGTTGAGGACATACCTATAGTGGAATTGCTGGATCACATGGCACGTTTGCTTAATGTTTTAAAAGTCTATCGCACTATATTCAACAGCGCTCCATACCACTTCCCACTAAACGGCATAAGGGTTCCAATTTCTTTTCAGGTTGCTGGTCATAATAGCTGCACTATGTATGTAAAGCAGCTTCTTGTGGTTTTCATTTCCATTCCCGTACGGTTAATGAAAATGCACATATTTCATTGTCCTTGTTGACCATTTATGCATCTTCTTTGGAAAAACGTCTACTCATGGCCTTTGTTCATTTTTAAACTGGACTGATTTTGTGTGTGTCTTTGCTTTTGTTGTTGTTGCTTCGTTTTATTTCATTTTTGGAGGAAGTTCTTTATCGTTTGGTGTATTAATCCCTTAGATGTAGATTTGTGAATATTGTCTGCTGCTCTGTGGACTGCCATTTTTCTCTTTTCCTTGAATCCTTTGATTTACAAGTTTTGCAACTCTTGGCTGTTATTGACTGTGCTTTTTAGTGTCATATCCTAGAAATCAATAAATCCAGTATCCTGATGATTTCTCCTGTGTGTTTTTGTCTAAGATTTTATTACAGTTTGTTTGTTTTATACTATGGTACTAGGGGCACTTAACCACTGAACCGTATCCCCAACCTCCCCACTTTTAAAAAATTTTTCTTGTGAGATGAAGTTTTACCAAGTTGCTTAGGGCCTATGTTGGTGAGACTGGCTTTGAACTTAGGATCTTCCTGCTTCAGCCTCCCTAGCCATTGGGATTGTAGGCATGTGCCATGGTGCTTAGCAAGTTTATTACAGTTTTAACTCTTCAGTCTTTGTTCCTTTGTGAGTTAATTTTTATATAACTAAGGGTCCAAATTCATTCCTTTTCTAGTGAATATAGGCTTTTTCCAGCACCAATTCTTCAAAACATTGTTCTTTCTCCATTAAATGGTTTTATTACACTTACCAAAAATCAATTGTCCCAATAGAAGGAATCATGCTGAGTGAAGTTAGCCAAATCCAGAGACTCAAGGGTTGAATATTTTCCCTCATTTGTGGAGGCTAGAGCAAAACTCAGGCTTGGGTGAAAGGTTGTCAAACTCATGCATTAGACCCACCAAAGGTGTAGCAACAAAAAATCTAGGTTGTGGTAGGGGGACAGGTAAGGGGGAAGGCAGAGGGAGGAAGGATGGGGGGCCTCTCAGGAGGCAATCAACAATGTAGCATACTCTTCACCCCCCCGCAAGAATCCAAATAATAGTTATACTATCATTTAATTCTGGAAAATTCACAATTTAAGCATTTATATCACTTCTAGGGGGAAAATATTAGAAGAATCAAGAGACTGGGGTCTGGGTGATGTGGGGGTAATTCTGGTTTAAGAACAAAGGCATATCATATGGTTACTTTATATGCATTTCTGATTGTACAAAAACTCAATTCCTTATTAAAAATTTTTTTTAAAAATCACTTGCCCCTAAGTTCAAAGGTATATTTCTGGGCTTTCTTTTCTATTGATTGATGTATAGGTCTGTCTTATCAGCACCACACTGTACTAATTACTAGAGCTCAGTGTGTTCTGTCTAAGTAGCCACGAACATTCTTTTCTACTTCATATCTTTTGCGAACATGCATTTCTATTACTTTTGGGTACGTGGCTGAGGAATTGTTGGGTTGTGTAAATGTATGTTTAACTGGATTTTAAGCTTCAAAAGCATTTCAAAATAAGAAGTAACAGCGCTTTGTAGAGTTCTAGTTATTCTACAACAGAGCCAACTCATAGTTAGAATTGCTAACTATCTGAACAATAAAGTTTGACTTAAGATTGATTATAAGGTAAATAAATAAGGAAAAATGATGCCAACAGAAGTAAAGACATTCAAGAATGGGGAGGGGAGCACCTAACATAATATCCTCAGAGACATATCAGCTGATAAGGTACACACAACGTAATAGGATGCTATGAAAAAGTTAGAGTCAGAGAACAAGAAGGAGAATTTTGATCAAAATATTATTGTCAAAACAAAGTAGTGGAAAAATTGGGATGAAGGATTGAAAGATAAATTGCAGGATACCTTGCTCCACGAAACAGCATAGGAAAGAAACAGAGATGAAAATATGAAAACAAAGGTAGGTGACAGAAAACAAATCCAGAGGTCTGCCAGTTAGGTAGAAGTTATAGAAAGAGAACTAGGAAGAAAAGGAATGAAATAAAATATTTAAATAAATAATGGAATAGAATTTTTAGGAACTGCAAGATTCAAAATATTCAACATGACACAATAAAAAGCAAAAACCATGGTGAACTCTGGAAAGCAGTGTGGAGAATCCTCAAAAAATTAGGGCTGGAACCACCTTATGACCCAGCTATCCCACTCCTGGGTATTCTCCCAAAAGAGTTAGAATCAGCATATTATAGAGACACGGCTTCATCAATGTTTACAGCAGCTCAATTTACTATAGCTAGACTATGGAACCAACCCAGATGCCCCTCACTTGACGAATGGATACAAAAACTTTGGTACAATGGAATTCGACTTGACTATTAGAGAAAATGATATTATGGCTTTCGCAGCCAAATGGATGGAGATGGAAAAAATTATCCCAATCTCAGAGACTCAAGGGCCGAATGTTTTCTCTCATTTGTGGAAGCTAGATTATAAACGGAAACAGCATGATAGATGGCTAAGCTAATAATAACCTCAACATGTATGAATTTTTACATGAACAGGGGGAACCTTGCCTAGGATGTTGGGAGATGTAGGGAGGGGGACAGGGAGGTGGGGAGGGATTAGGAAGGATATCAAGGAGACTGGAGGAAGGGAGTATGGGGGAAATCAACTCAAAAGGAGATCTTCAACCTCCATGAGAAGTCCATTTACCACGGGTTCTTTTGGGGGAAACACAGAACCATGGGGAACCCGAGGGGGGAAACCAAAACATGGCATCAGCCTTGGCTAACTATGTAAATATACATTTGTTCTTGTTTGTTTGATAATGATTCCCCCTCAATTGTAATTCCATATTCAACTAATAAAATAAATAAAAAAGCATTGTGGATTTCAGGGTATTATGGTAAAAAACTACAGTGACCTGTAATGCATGTAGTATAAGAGGGGTTTCCTGGAGATACCTTTAAAAGAGAAGAGAAACTCCCCTGTTATTTTTCCTTCTGATTTCCTGGAATGTACACATGGCAGCTGGTCTCTAACATTCATTTTGGTGCGTGCTTTCTTTGAGAATGAAAACCATAGGCAGAGAATAATGGAAGAGAGATGGGTAACAATGTCCTTGATGACCATATGAGGCTACCATACCAGGTCTGCCCTGTATACCTCCAAATTTCTCTTTTTGATATAGAAATAAAATTTTGTCCTATTTTTTATAATTTTCATATGGAGATGAATCTAATCCATACCCACACAGAAAACCATTTAAAGAAGCAAGTTAATTAATGAGGAATTAAAATTTGTGAATTAACCTGGCCATATGACTATGATCTGTTTAATAATCTGTAGTATAAGTATTTATTGAAGGGGCTTCAAAGAACCAGTATATTTAACTTAGCAGTTCTGAAAGAAAAGATCAGGAGGATATTTGTACAAAGTCCTAAAGATGGTGATGAAAACATACTTCAAGAGTAAAATAAAGGCAACTAGAAACTATAGGGTACAGATAAAGCATTTTTAAAATGCTATTACTCTGTTCTATAAAGATGGATAGTGACACAATCAAAATCGCTTAAGCACTAATAAGAACTCCTAGGAGGGAAACTGTTCTTCTAGAAATAATCACTACTTTTTTTATGCTAGAAATCTTTATTCAAACTAAGCTACTAAGCAAAATAAGTTTATTCACAGTTTAAGTGTTGGCTTCTGTACATGAATTTACTTGATATGTGGTGAGTCCTCTGTAGGCCCCCTAGCATTCAGGTAGGAAAAGGTTTTCGTGTACATATGATTGCCATCTATTCCACTGATTCTTATAACTTCTTCAGGAAGGCCAATCATAGCATTTTGCAAATACCTTAATAATGGTACTTGACAGTACTTTATTTTACTATTTTGCCTATCTTCTGTCCTTCTCATTAGACTGTGACTCATTACTTGCATAAACAGTATTTTTTTAACTTCTATATCACCAGAATTTAGCTCAACATGCAGCACATCGTAGGTATTTATTATTTAAAATAAATTAATGCAAGGAAATTTCATGTGATAATTATGAGAATGTGTTTCTTTTTGCTGTCTCCTTAAGAAAGGAGAAAAGGGAAAGGGAAACTGTGAAAGAAGATGTGATTGATGAGGAAAGGAGAATACTGAACACATTTAATAGATGTCTCTTCTCCAAAGTACGTAAGCAGCAGCTAATATAGCATCAGAGCATGTCTGATGATATTTTGGGGCCTCTTTTCACAGATCACCTTGCAATCTTGGTCACAAGGTGGGAGCTGGAAGCAGTCCTGGTATTAAACCACTGTACCAGCCTCTGGCCCTCCTTTAAGTGAGGTGGCTTGTGATGGACTACCCTAGGGTAACTGTGCCAACCTACGGCTACACTATCCCTGTCTTCCTGCCAAACAGACTCAGACTTCAAGTGAGTAGTTTCACAAGCCTTGGAGGAACGGATATTCATAAAGACAAGCTATGTCATGGTCATGTTTACATAGCATCACCATCAGCTCAGCATCCAGGCAAACCAGAGCCATCACTTCTGTGAACAGTCAGCTCTGTTGAATTCAGAACTCTAGCAAGAGACGAATGGCAAATAAGGTGTAGGTGGATCTGACAAACCAGGCAGCTTACAAGCCCATAAACCTTTCTTCTTTTCACATAAAGCCTTTGACAGAGGCACTTGACACATGGTGGGAAGATTATATGACTTAGAACTAATGGACTTTGTCCTTAGTTCAGACTCTCCTACTTATTGGCTTTGTGTCCTTGAACCTGTCCTTTCCTATCTCCAGGCCTTAGTTTCCTCATTAGGAAGATATCAAGCTCATATATTTGTTTTGATGATGATAAAGAGTTGACAGGTAAGAGTTTCCTTTGTAAAATATGGTTAAAATTGATTTAATTTTTTTCATAGGGCAGTATATTCACCACAAGCCATCTTACTTAAAGAAGGATTAGAGACTGGTATAGTGATTTAATACCAGTACGACTGCCAGTTCCTATTTTGTGACCTGAGATTGCAAAGGTAATCCATGAAAAGAGGCCCCCAAATAGCCTCAAATATAATCCAAGGGTGTGCTTGCTGCCACTCAGCTCTTTGGGAGATGTCTTACAGCTGCTCAAAGCTGTAAGCTACATTTAACCTTTGTGCAAAGAATTTTTAAAGAGAACTGTTACCAAATCAGGAATAATTGCTTATGTCAATAAGAAGTATTTAAAAAACCAAGCTTGCTAATGCTTGTAAAACTAGGCCTATGAAACTATTCACCTGAAGTCTGAGTCTATTTGACAGGAATACAGGGACAGGGCAGCTGTAGCTTGGCACAGTTGCCTGAGGAGAGTCCATCCTGCTTTATTATCGCACTAGTCAATAGTAATTTCATAATATAATAGTAGTATGCATATCATCGCTATGTCAAAATGTTTGAGTAGAAATTCATTTATTCAGTAAGTATTTATCAGTTCAAGTGAAAGGTAATAAGTTAGCCCCTAAGAATGAACTAGTCATTATAAAGGAGGCAAGAGAATTGGGAGCAAGATGGTGGCTAAGGACGATGCTGAAGCAATCATCTCCCCAGAGAGAAACTAATGTGAACAGACTGCATACACCAAACTGCCTTCACAAGAGCTAAGAAGCCACACAAGAGATCATAGACCCTGGGTCTAGCATGAGACTAAGACAAGACATACTGAAGAAAGGAGAGTTGGCCATGTCTTTCGTCCTCCACTCCAAGCAGCACTGCACGGGAAGGGACAGTTCCGCCTTGGTAGAGGCTGGGGAAATTCAGATCAGACTTTGAATACGAAACTCAGTACCAGCTCTGCTGTGGTCAAGACCCATATAGTACCTGCAGACTGAACCTCTGAATCACATTAGCCAGGAGGCTAACGGACTGCATCTAACACCCATCCCCAGACTTCAGGCAGCAAAAGAAGCAAGGCTCCTGTCTCTAGGGTAGGGAAGGAATGTGAGTATAGAACTTTGTATTGGAGCTCAGTGATCTTACTGCCTGGCACGGTTAGACCCAGCACCAGTACAGTTCAAAGGCCCCTATCTCCAAACCAGTAGTCACATACGGAGCTTTAGACCTGCCCTGGCATCAGGTAGAAATCTTCACTCTGGTAAGATGGGCTCAGGTTTTGATCTGCATCAGTGATAGCCATGCACAGGCCTAGAATGCACCCCTGAGATTGCTCAGGTTCCTGTGGCTATGAGATTAGGGTGACCCTAGTTAGTGTCAGTCTGGTGAGTTAATGACTGCCTCCAACATATCTCCCCAACCTCAGGCAGATAGCAAGTAGTAAGATGCTAGAGAAAAGGGAGTAGGGCGAGCAAGTGAACATAGGACTACAAGTTGGAACTGAATACCAAGCTGGTAAAACTTAACACTGGAAAATTCTAATGGTCCTGTCTGTAAGACAGTACCTGTGGATAGAGCTTCTGGAATCACCATGGTGCCAGGCGAAGACCCCAAACCCCTGTCAATTGGACTTTTATCCTGGCTATCATAACATAGGACTGGTTGTAGCAGTCTTAGGCCATGATTCCATCTCTGCACAGACAGTCCAAAGCAGTGTTGGTGGTGGCCCTATCCTTGTACCTGAGTGGTCTTAACAAGCAGTGGACTTTGAGCATGATCTGGTATTATGGCATTGGTGGCCATAGGACTTATTCACACCATTCTCTCCCACTTCCAAGCAGACAACGTGGACAGAGTAGTTGTCTTCTTCGGGGAAGAACTCATTGCATTAGTGCCTGGGACTGGTTCCTCCACAGTGAGATTCAGAGCCAGGCAGAATACAGCAGTGCCTACCATAAGCCAGTGATCATGGATGAGGCACCTGGGCTTATGTGGGCCCCAGGCAGAGGCTTCTGGGTGCAGATTACCCTCTTTAGATATTATTCCCCTTTGTGCGTTCTGAACAACACTCCAACCGCAGATTGTGGGAAAAGGAGTTTGGGTGCCCACTAGTGCCAAATCAGCAAAAACACACCAACTGAGGGCACACAACCCACCTGGGCTTATAAGCCACAGTACCAAAATGGAAGTGTCACCAGCTCAGAGAAAATGAGCAGACTGCTTTAAGAGTGACAGGTACAAAGACAGATTGTGAAGACTAGAATAAATACCTAATTCATCGATGTAAAATGATGTTATATGCTAAAAGACATCAAGAACTGTCAAGGAACCGTGACCTTACTTGATGAATAAAATGAGGTGCCAGAGACTGACCATATAGCAACCACTATTTGCAAACTTTCAGATGAAGAATTCAAAATGCTAATTTAAGAAAATTCAATTAGTTTGGAGAAATTTTTGAGGAACAATTTAATATTTTAACAAACAAACTGAAGTATTTTTTAAAAAATAAAATATCTATCCTTGAGCTGGAAAGTACACTAAGTGAAATTAAAAGCATGAAACTAGTAATCTGTATTAGTCAGATTTCCATCTCTGTGACAAAATACCCAAGAAAAACAACTTAAAGGAAGAAAGGTTTATTTTGGTTCATGATTTCAGAGGTTTCAGCCTATGATCACCTGGCTGTGTTATAGCATACTACATCATAGCTGGGGCTTATAATGAGGGAACTCTGTTTACCTCATGGCCACCAGGAAGTAAAGAGTGAGGGAGAAAAGAGCCAGGGTCTCAATGTCTCCCTCCCCTTCAAAGACATGCTGCCAATGACTTCCCTCCACTAGGCCCAGACTTCCAAAGGTTCCACCACTCTGGAAAGTGCCACAGGCTGATAATCAAGCCCTTAGCACATCAGGTTTTGGTGGATATTTAATATAAAGACTAAGAATCCAATTAAAATGACGACTACATTAATATGTTGAGATAAGCAATATAGAAAGATATAAAATAGAATATCAAAATTCAAAACATGAGAAGGAAAGTACAGTTCATTTTTAATTTTATCATTTCTGTTTCTTTTTGCATCTTTATGATCAATATTAATTTGATTTTTTTAAAGAGAGAGGGACAGTAAGAGAGAGAAAAAGAGAAAATCAATTTTATTTAATTTTTCATGTGGCTTTCATTGCTCTGACACTTCGTAGTGGATGTGGGGCTAGGGTTCGAACTTGCATCCTTGCACATGCCAAGCAAGTGCTGTAACAGCTTAGCTACCACTCCAGCCCCAAGTTGATATTCTTTTCAAATAACTTGTTACAGCCCAAAAATACATTTGTAAGCCTAATGGTAATCACAAAACAAAAATTTTTCATTACTTCAAAATAAACAAGAAATGGATATATGCTAAGAGTAAACCATTTAATAGTGAAAGAAGGCTGGAAGAGAAGAAGAAAGCAAAAGCAAGAGAGGGACTACAATGAAACTAGAAAACAAGGTACATCTACAATAGAACTTTACTTTTGAACAGTTGCCTCGAAAGTAAATGGATTGAATTCTGCAATTAAAAGACAGACAGTGGATGAAAGGAGAAAAGAAACAGGCCCGGCTATTTGTTGCTTATAAGAAACTTCACCACTAAAGACACACAGAGACGACAAGAAAACGAATATTCTGTATAAACAAAATACAAAAGAAAGCAGGAATAACCATACTGAGAACAGACTTTAAATCAAAAGCAGTGAATGAGATAGGAAGATCCTTTATAATGAGAAAGAGGTTAATTCAGCAAGACGAAACAACAGTAAACATATCTGCACCCAACTTCAGAGTACCCAACCATATAAAATACACTTGAAGCAAATATTTATAGACCTGAAGAGAGGGATATGATATAAAGAGTAGGGGACTTGAACACCACACTTTCAGCAATGAACAGATCATCCAGTCCAATCATCAAAGAAACAGCAGTTAAACTGTATCTTAGACCAAGAGGACCTAACAGATGTTCTCAGAATATTCTGCCCAACAGCTGCAGAATACATATTCTTCTAATCAGCACAAGATTGAATCATATGACAGGCCACAAAACAACTCTCCAATCTTTTTTTAATGAAATCATATTGAGTTTCTTTTCTGACCACAATTCAATAAATCTAGAAATCCATAACAGGAACTTCGGAAACTGTACAAACATGAAAATCAAACAACTCACTCTTTAAAAGCCAATGGCTCAAGGAAGAAATCAAGCAGGAAATTAACAAATTTCACGAAAAAAAATGAATATTCAACATTCTAAAACCTATGGGATACAAGCAAAGCGGGAGTAAGGGGGAAGTTTATAACAATCAATGCCTACATCAAAAGAGCAGAAAGATTTCAGATAACCTTTTACTGTACCTCAAGGAGCTTGAAAAACATAAACCAAAGAAGCTCAATATTCAAAGGAAGAAATAATGAATAACAGCTCTGAGATAGATGAAATGGAAACTAAAGACAATACAAAAGATCAAAAAAGTAAAGAATTGGTTCTCTGACTATAATATATCTGACAAATCCTTAGCATGACTAAGAAAAAGAGAAGACTCAAAAATCAGGGATAAAAAGGGGGATATTGCAACTGATGCCATGGAAATACAAAGGATCCTTAGAGATTATTAGGAACAACTAAATGCCACTAAAATTGATGATCTAGATGAAATGGATGAATTCCTTAGAAATTCCTGCATACATCTTACCAAGATTGAGTCAGGAGGAAACAGAAAACCTTACCAGACCAATAATGAGAAATGAGTTTGAATCAATAACAAAAAGTCTTCCAAAAAAGGAGAGCTCCAGGCCAGATGGCTTCATTGCTGAGTGTTACCAAACATTTGAAGAAGAACAAATACCAGCTCTTCTTAAATTATTCAAAGATACCAAAGACAAGGGAATTCTTCCAGACTCATTCTATAAAGGCAGCATTATCCTGATAAAATACTCCAGTAGATGAAAAACAAAAGCCATATGAACATATTAATAAAAGCAGAAAAGGCATTTGATAAAATTTAATATTTGTTCATGACATGAATTCTCAGATTTAAGTATAGAAGGAGCAGACCTCAACAAGATAAATGCCATATGTAACAGAGCCAACAGCTAATATTTATACTGAATGGGGAAAAGCTAATGGATTCCTCGCTGAGATCTAGAACAAGACAAGGATGCCCACTTTGACTTCTTGGCATAGCACTGGAAGTCCTAAATAGAGCAATCAGGCAAGAGGAAAATAAATAAAAAGGGCATCCAGATTGGAAAAGAGGAAGTCAGACTGTCACTTTGCACTTGGCATGATCTTACAAATAGAAACCCCAAAGACTCCAAAATAAACAATATAAAACATTTTAGGACTATTAAACAAGTTCAGCAAAGTTTCAGGATACAAAACCAAAATATCAAAATCAATAGAATTACTTACACCAATAGCCCATTATCTGAAATTTAAATCCAAAGAGCAATCCCATTAACAATAGCTATAGAAATAAAAATAAAAAAAATAACCTAGGAATAAATTAAACCAAAGAAATGGAAGTACTTTATACTACTGTAAAGTAATGATAAAATAAAGGAAATGAAGACAGAAAAATAGAAGAATATCCATGTTCATGTACTGGAAGAATCAGTATTGTTGAAATATCCACACTACCCAAGGTGATCTCAGATTCAATATAAGCTCTATCAAAATGACATTTCATAGAGCTAGAAAAAAAAGTCTTAAAATTCTTATGGGACTAAAACAAGTTCCAAATAACCAAAGTAATCTTGATAAAAAAGAGTGAAACAAAAGGAAGTATGCTACCTGACTTCAAAACATACTGGAAAGCTTCAGTAATTTAGCCAGCATGACATTGGCATAAAGATAAACATGTAAACTGATGGAACAGAGTAGAGAGCCTAGTATACCCACACATCCATAGCCACCCAATCTTCAGTGAAGGTGCTAAAAACAAACAACAGAAAAAGACAAGGTACCCCTCGACTGATGCTGGCGAAACTGGTTATTCTATGCAGTAGAATAAACCACACCCCTATTTCTAACCACATGCAACAATCAACTCAAAGTAGATTAAAAACTAAATGCAAAATCTGAAACTATGGAACTACTAGATAAAAATATAAAAGAAATGCTCAGGGCACTGGAATGAGCAAGGATTTATTAGGGAAGGCCCCAAATGCACAGGGCTCAAAAGCAAATATAAACAAATGGAATTAAAGTAAAAATCTGCGCAGCAAAGGCAACGATCAACAGAGTGATGCGGCAAACTACAGAATGGAGAAAATATCTGCAGAGCATATAGCTGAAAAGGGTTAATAACCAGCATATATAAGGAACACAAAGTGTACAATACCCCAAAGAATTCAATTTCAAAAATAGAAAACCAACCTAAACATTTTCAAAGGAAGACAAAACAAATGGCCAACAGGTACATGAAAAAATCCTCAACATCCCTACTCATCAGGGAACTACAAATCACAACAAAAATGAGATGTCCTCTCACTCCAGTTAGAAAGGCTATTATAAAAAGACAAAAGATAACAAGTGCTGGCAAAGGGTGTGCAGAGAAGAGAATCCTTGCATTGCTGGTACAAATGGAAATTAGAAAAGCCATCCAGAAAGCAGCACAGAGCTGCCTCAAAATTTAAAAACTGAACTACCATGTGATATGGATAAATACCAAAGTAAAGGAAATCAGCCTTTTGCAAAAAAAAAAAAAAAAATCTGCACTGCTGTTTACTGTAGTAGTATTCACAATAACTAAGAAATGCAGACAACCTCCAGCGTCTGTCAGCTGATGAACAAAGATGGAATTCCATTAAACTACAAAAAGGATGAATTCCCATCATTCATAACACGATGGATGGAACTGAAGGTCATTTGTTAAGCAAGGAGGCTCCAAAAGACAAATATGGCATATGTCACTCAGATGTGGAATCTACAAAAGGGGATTGCATAGAAGTTGAGAGTAGACTGGTGGTGACCAGAAGCTGGTGAGAACAGGGAAGAAGAAAAGATGGGGAAAGTTAATTAATAGGTAATAAGTTATAATTTGATAGGAGAAGTCCTGTTGTTCTGTTGCACAGTTGGGTGACTATAGATAATGATAAAATACTATTTTTCCTTTAAAAATTAAGGAACTGGAATGTTCCCACTGTAAAGAAATGGTAACTGAAGAGATTGCTAGTTAACCTGATTTGAACAGTATACAATATATCCCACAGATATGTACAATTTCATATATACTATAAAAAGTTATCTAAAAAAGCAAAAAGAAGAGAAACTAACTTTAAGAATTAGAGTTTTGAATAATTCAAGACTGTGTTAGACAAGGTTCATATGAGTAATTTCTAGAACCTCAGAATATCAGACTGGAATGCTGCTTCCTTCTCTTCAAGCCTTACCTTTACTAATGCATGAATTCTATTTTGACTGTACTCAGATGACTGAGAACTCACCACATGGTAGGAGGAATTTATTTCAGTTAGGTCTGATTGTCAGAAAACTGCCCTGCATTCACTCCTTTCCTCCAGCTCATGAACTCCACTTGGATAGTTCAAAAAGGCCAGACTGCCTCCTTCTAGGCTCCTTTCTCTAGGGATCACTGCCTGTGCCTTGAACCCTGAGGTCCCTGACCTCACCATCCTGTTTGGTCTTTTAAGCCTACTTCAGCTTTTCCTGAGTCCTACTCAAACTGTCCTATTCAACCTCCCCTCTGAACTCCAGAACTGGTTCTACTGGGGCAGAATAGGATGTGACTGCTTGTGGCCGTCTGAAGTTCTCATTGGCATTTACTTTCGCAAGCCTAAAGCGTACCATCAAACCCCAATCTTCTTCACAGGTGGTTTACCTGTTTTAGCTATACTCGCTCACTGCATATTTGGAATGTTTTCTTTATAGAACTAAATTCACAACTCCACAGTTTTATTTGCTAAATTTTACCTTTAGAAGTTGTCATACATTCCTATCTCCAACACAAAATGTCATTTTCAATTTAGCACAGTTCGTGCTAGGGTCCTAGGGAGATGACTCAAGGGTCAACATACAGTTTATAACTACTACAGCACCTCCAAGAGCTTATCTGTGACTTTCTTTTAATCACTTCCCACAGTCGTTTATACCAATGTTTCAATGTTTCCAACTTAAGGATTTAACAGCAAGAATCTCATTAAGATGTTAAATAATCCTTCCTGCCAGGAGTTGAAACAATTTTAAATAGATATGGGAGTCAAAACGGATACAAATATCGGCTTTATGGTTGATAAAATTGCATTTAAGTATGGGGTGAGCCCCAGTCAAACTGTATAGGCTGTTTGTCAAGTACATGGCGGGATTCTGCCTACCTACCTCTTAAATCAGAACAGAATGTAAAATAAATGCACTGAATGCAGCACAGAAAGAGAAGCTGGAGGGCGTAGGGCCATGATAAGATGGGGTCTTCAAATCCCACCTCACACACAGTCCTCCACTGCAATGGGGAGACGCTACCGTCTTCATTTTCAGAGCTGAAGAATACTGAGCAAGGCAGACAACAGGTCCCCTTACTCCTCCTTGCATACGTGACTTGATGCTTCTTGTTCACGACCTCCATGTCCACACATGAGGCCCTGTGATTATGCTCATTTGTCCTTGACCTTGTGAGTTTTTCTCAGAGGGGCTGACGGCATAGACTTCCAACTGGGAAATGCTTATACCCTTGCCTGTATGTCATTCCCTCTCCTTGGAATCTTGCCCTCTGGAAGGGCCATGTGACTCGATGTCAATGCTTGGGTGTGGAGGGAGGTGTCTGCTCTACAGATCTGCTTCTCTCTGTGAAGCCCCATCCTCAAAGCCATGCTTCCCTGGGGTATGAACCAAGAGGGGGAAACTGGCCAGAATAGTGGGCTTCTTTTAGACATGTCCTTTGGTTCCTGTACTTCTGGAATCTTCTAGAGATATATGTTCATATCCCATTCTTTTCTTAATTGAAGATAAGACCTGGAGAGTTTCCTTCCCTTTCACTTTGATCCATAGGGATGACCTTGTCTTTTCCTTTCTGGTTCAGATAACTCTCGTCTTAAACAAATTCCTTGGAAGATTTTTGCAATCTTCCTGTTCCAACTGAGAATGATGGAAGTAAACCAATCGTTTCTTTCGGTCCACTCTGCTAACTGTGTCTTCTTGCTCATGTCTGGAACTCAGTCAGCACTGCTGAGGACAGACGTGGCTCCTGCCTTCACTTGCTTCTTATGTGTGGTTGCTGAGGGAAGAACAGGTCACTCACCCATTTGCAGTCCAGCCATCCCTTCGTGTTCATGGGGCATTGGTTACAGGATGCCCAAAGCACCAAAATCTGTGGAAGTTCAAGTCCCTTATGTAATTAAATGGTGTAGTATTTATTTATGATGTATACACATCCTCCATATAAATCACCTTTAGATTATTTATAACACCTAATTGTTTTAATCAGCTTTATTGTTGCTGTGACCAAAAGGACCTATCAAGAACAATTTTAGGAAGGAAAAGTTTATTTGGGGGCTTACTATTTCATATGTCTCAGTCTATAGAAGGCTGGCTCCACTCCTTAGGGCTCTAGATGAGGCTGAACATCATGATGATCAGGAAGCAGAGAGAGACTCCACATGCCAGATACAAAATACATACCCAGCAGACACACTCCTAACGACCCCCCTCCTCCAACCACACCCTACCTTCCTTTAGTTACCACTCCGTGAATCCCTATCAGAGGGTTAATTCTCATAACCCAAGCATTTCTCTTCTAAGCTTTCTTACACTGTTGCACACATGAGCTTTGGGGGTACACCTCGCATTTGAGCCATAACACTAACACAATGTCATCTTACAATGTAGTGTAGAATGACAGGGGACAAGTGTGTAAACATTCAGTACAAATGCTATTTTTCCCAAATTTTTTTTTTTTTTTTTTTTTTTTTTTTTTTTGGTGAGGTTGGCTGAAACCTTGGATGCAGAGTCCTCGGGTACGAAGGGCTAACACTATTTAGAAAGTGCACTTGTGCTAATTATCCAAACACTCCCTCCATTTCATACTAGCAATGCCTACTGTTTTCAAAGTAATTTTATAACTATTATCTCATTTGAGCCTCAAAACAATCCCACCAGGAGTGAGGCCAGTTATGGTTCCATCCTTCCATTTTTTATCCAGGGAGTGAGGCACAACAAGATGAAGTCATTTGCCTAACTTTAGGAGAGAGATGGGACCAGGATGGGCTCAGACACCACATGTGACTCCACAGTAAGCCCATCTTCTTCCTATGACTGCATAACCCTCTCAGGACAGGTCAGCTACCACCTCAACTATGGTACAGCTAAGATACCATCCTACAGGAAGCCATAAAAACTAACTACATAGTGTAACTTCTGAAATATGAACATGCCCTGAATAAATGAAAAGGACTATATGTTGTGAGAGTGAAATATATTTGTATGGTTTGTGTAGCATTTTGGGGGCAAGAGCCAGAGTTTAAGACTGCTAGAAATGTGTGGGAGATGAAATGGTTGAGTGACACAGCTCAACTCTGTAAAACCTTTTCAGAGAATTGTAGCAGCTCAGATAGACTTTATCTTGGGCAAAGACTGACAAAGAAACCATGGTGCTGTCCATTAAAGCAACTCGCAAAGTTTGAATGGATCAGAAGTAGCTTCTTTATCTGCATCGCATTTGTCCCACGTACGTTAATAGACAGAATGAATTACAGCCATGCACCTTTGCAGACCTTACCATGCTGTGAAGGTTCAGCTTTAAGAGACCATGTTTTTATCCTTAATCATCCATTTTTCTTTTTATAAAATGAAAGCATCATTAAAAAGAAAAAGGGAGAAAAAGACAACTCAAACCTCCCACCAAGAAAATCTCTGCTGTTTTGGATAGCTCATATGCCAAATTATTCCACTTTGATGGAAAGAGCAAAGAAGTGCAGAGGAATTCATGTGTATAGATGGCGTGAGTGCATCCACCCATCTCCCAAAGCAGCATGTTTCCAAAGGGCAGAGATAGCCTCCTGCCATGCCTCTTTTGTTTAATTTCCTCTTGATGCATCTTTCTCTAAGGAGACTGCTCAAATTCTCTCTCTCCCATATTGTTTTCCAACCTGGTTACCACTGCACGCATTTCTAAATGACAAGGCAGCTGGCTCTAAATCTTGATATGTTGAGAGAAAACCCAATCTGACAGTTGGAGGAGGCAGAAGAGGAAGGCGCTGCCCATGCCTCCCTTTTCCCAAATGTCATCCCTTCTTTGCCCAGGCTTGGTAGGCAATCCTGATGAAGGAACAAGCAGACACTTGAAAGTTTCTGACAGGTGTCATGGGTGCAGACACTGAGTGGCCATGAGGGATGGGGCTTGACATGACAGTGGCAGAACCACTGAAGCTGGCTCTAGGACATGCAGAGTTTGGTGTACGTCACTTCCAATCCTTGTCACTCCCCAACTCTAGAATGCTAACTACAAACGGACAGAGCCAGTGGGAAGTATTCAGAAAACTTTAAGACATCAATTCCTGACTAAGTGGGACTGCCAAGCCATAAAAACAGGGCTGGCCACCAAAGGGGGTGCACTCTATCTGGGGCCAGTTAACACAGATCAGTGGGGCTGCTGGTCCCACTGATTTGTTGTGTTTGTATGCTGTCTTTATTCTCAGTATTGTACTCCAAATCGAGGGCTTCAATCTGGTTGTTCTTTTCCACAATTCTGCACATATTTTGAGGGGTGCATGTGCTACCATCACTTCACCCCACCCATAAGCTCTGATGATTTCTATTCCTTTAATATGATATCTGAGGCAGATCTTCAGGGATCTAAATGTTTGGTGATCCTGCTCTTCTAACCCGGCTGGAGAATGATTTATAATGGGAGAGGAGAGCTAGGTTCTCAGTAACACTATGAAAATACTTTCATAAATATTGCTCTCTTGCATTATGTTGAAATATTACTTCTTACAGCAGCCTGCCACAGTCAAATATTTGCCCTAAATAAAAATCCATAGGCAGGCTTCTCACCCGCCAAAGTAACAGGTGTTACCTAAGTTCACCTGGTGAGAGAGTCTGGCTTGATTACCTCTTGCCCAGAAGTGATGGTTAACTGGCATTAAGGCTTGATGGATGAGAGCAGATGTATGCATCATCTTTAATTCAGTCTTCCAGCCTACTAGCAGGGGGTATATTTATTTCATAGTTCTTAACTCAATATTATTGGCTTGTAGTTAAGTATTTTCAAATAGCATAAGGACTTGCTAAGTACTTGCATTTAAAAAACGACAAAAATTATTTGATAAAAAAGGTCAGTGGAACATACAGGCTGGAAGGCTGGTTTCCACTGAAAATTCCTTGGGGCCCTATATGCGCGGTGATAAATCAACTACGTGTTGTTCTTGCTCTGTAAGTGCTATGAGTCAATGTGAAATCAAAAGAGAATTCTGGTGTCATGGTGACCCAAATCAATCTTGAAATCTGAGAATGGCAAGGGCCCAGAGTTGATATTTTTATTTTAACTTTCACTCTGAAATGCCAAGATAAATTCATTGTTATAACATATATGATGTTATAGCTATAACACATATACTGTTTATTTTAACTCCACAAAACTGTTCTGGTTTTGTGCTTGCTGACCACAGACGACCCTTTTTACAGAGTATCTCTTGGCAGGGTCTCTACCTAAAGGCAATGATGGTCTAGCTTGTTTCAGAAATCGTGGGCCTTCCCATGGATGGACTACTGAGGAAATCTCATTCTTCTCCATGACTCCACCTCACATTTCTACAATCTGGCTCCTAAATATGTCTTTGCCCCAGTTCTATCTTCAAGCTGTAACACTGCATCTCTATACTAATAGCAGCCTCTCAGATGTCTACAGCATGGGCAGAGCTATCCTGCTCAGTACCATCAATCCTGTTCTCTGCTATGTTTCTGATTCCATTCCTGATTCTCCCTGTGGTCCATCTCTCAACCTCAGCAGGACACTGGATACTTTGTTTTCTTTGTTCCCCATAACCAAACAGTCATCATGATGTATTTTTCATAAAATCTATATCTGTCCTCTATTCTGATTTTTAAATAATCCTTTTTTGATAATTTGTCTTTTTTATTTCTTTGAAATTACAAATTCTCAAAATTGCATGGAATTGAAAATGGACCATAGACCAATGGAATAGAGAGCCCAGATATTATTCTATGTACACACAATCATCCATTTTTTGTTTGGTTTTTAACAAAGGCACCAAGAACAAACACAGGGAAACACAGTTATGGGGAAACTGGATGTTCATACACTTAGGAAAGAGACTGGATCCCTATTGATCACCATATACAAAAGTCAACTCAAATCAAACACTTAAATGTGAAATCCAAAACTCTGAAACTACTGGAAGAAACACAAGAAGATAGTTCAAGACATTGATCTGAACAAAGGGATTTGGATTCAATCTTGAAAGCACTGACAATAAAAGGGCAGTTAGCAAATGAAATTCAATCAAGCTGAAAAGTTTCTGCACAGCAAGAGAGAGAGAGAACGCACACACACAAAAGATAACCTATAGAATGGGAGAAATATTGGCAAATTATTATCCTCAAAGAGATATTAAGAATAAAGTCAAAAGTCAACAGTAAAAAAGCAAATAATTTGGTTCTTAAATGGATAAATGATTTAAATAGACATTACCCCAAAGAAAATAAGCAAAATGGGCAAGAATATGAAAAAATGTTCAATATTATTAATCATTAGGGACACGGAAATGGCCACAATGAGATATCATCTCACCACAGAATGGCAACTAAAGGAGGACAAAAAATCTCAATCAAAGAATGATCATCTCAATCAATGCAGAAAAGGCCTCTGATAAAATCCAGCACCCTTTTATTCTCAAAACTCTAGACAAGATAGGGATCAAAGGGCTATTTCTATACTATGTAAAGGCTATATATGCTAAACCCTCAGCTAGTATAATACTAAACAGAAAAGCTGAAAACATTTCCACTCAACTCGGGAACTAGACAAGGCTGTCCGCTCTCACCACTTTTATTCGATATTGTTCTTGAGACCCTCACAGGAGCAATTAGACAAGAGAAGGAAATTAGAGGGATAAAAATAGGAAGAGAAGAAGTCAAACTCTCCCTTTTTGCTGACGACATGATCCTGTATCTAGAAGATCCAAAAAACTATCAGTACACTGCTTGAACTTATAAACACATTTAGCAAAGTGGCAGGCTACAAGATCAACACCCATAAATCAATAGCTTTCCTATACACTAATAATAATAGGACAGATGAAGAAATCAGGAAATCGGTCCCATTCACAATATCTTCGAAAAGAATAAATACTTGGGAATTAACCTTACAAGGGAAATCAAAGAGCTTTATAACAAAAATTATTGGTCATTGAAGAATAAAATCCAAGATGACCTAAGAAGATGGAAAGATGTTCCATGCTCTTGGTTAGGCAGAATATAATAAAAATGGCCATTCTGCCAAAAGCTTTATATAGATTTAATGCACTCCCTATTAAGATACCAATGTCATTCTTTACAGACATAGAAAAAACAATTCTCAAATTCATTTGGAACAATAAGAAACCCAAAATTGCCAAAACATTACTAAGCAAGAAAGATGAAACAGGCAGTTTTGCTATACCAGATCTAAAACTATACTATAGAGCTGTAGTAAAAAAGATAGCATGGTACTGGTATCAAGATAGGAAAGAAGATCAATGGAATAGAATAGATGACCCTGAAACAAACCCACAAATCTTTAAACATCTGATTTTTGACAAAGGGGGACAAAATATTACGTGGAGGATAGACAGCCTTTTCAACAAATGGTGCTGGACAAACTAGACAGTCACTTGCAGAAAGTTGAAATTAGACCCATATCTTTCACCTTGCATCGGAGTCAAATCAAAATGGATCAAGGAGCTAGGAATTAAACCAGCTACCTTCAACTGATGGAAGACAAATTAGGTCCAACACTTCAGCATTTGGGAGTAGGCAAAGACTTTCTCAACATGTCTCCTAAAGTGAAGGAAGAAAAGTAACAAATCAGTGAATGGGACGACATAAAGCTAAAAAGCTTTTGCATTGCCAAGGAAATAATCAAATTAGTCAAGAGATTTCCTACAGAAATGGAGAGAATCATGGGCTGTGATTCCTTTGACACGGGCCTCATATCCAGAATCTACAAAATCCTCAAAAATCTCAACTTCAAAAACACAAATAACCCAATCAATACATGGGCTAAAGAGCTAAATAGAAACTTCTCAAGAGAGGATGTTGATCAAGCCAATGAATACATGAGATAGTGCTCTAAATCACTAGTAATCAGAGAAATGCAAATGAAAACTACATTAAGATATCACCTCATTACATTTACATCATGGAATTTTACACAGCAATTAGAAACAATGATATCGCAGCTTTTGAAGGTAAATGGATGGCTATGGAAGAAATTATGCTGAGTAAAATCAGCTTAACCCAGAGAACCAAGGGTCGAATGTCTCCACTCATCTGTGGAGGATGGATCTAGTCCCTCGCCAGTGAGAAAGATGGTGTATTTTCACGTGTTAAATCCAGATAAGGTGTAATGTTATACAACATAATACTTTTTTAGAGATATTGTGGGAAGGGGAAAGGAGGGATAAGGGTAGGTAATTGGGGGGGCACTTCTGGGGGTAATTCTAAGATCCAGAATCTATACACATTTTATATTATTTTGTTAAAAACTTGTATGGTTGTTCAATAATAAATTTCTCAATAAAAGATATCACCTCATGCCAGTCAGATTGGCAAAAATGAAGAAAGTAAACAAAGATAGTTGCTAGAGGTGTTGTAGAGAGATAGGCACACTAGCATACTATTGATGGAACTTCAGACTGGTACAGTCCCTCTGGAAAGCAGTGTGGAGAATCCTCAAAAAACTTAGGATGAACCCGCTGTATGATCCAGCTATTCCTTTCCTGGGTATTTTTCCAGGGGATTTAGAATCAGCACATTACAGTGACACAGTACAATTGATGTTCATAGCAGCTCAATTTACAATAGCTAAATTATGGAAACAACCCAGATGCCCCTCACTAGATGAATGGATCCAAAAACTGTGGTACATATATACCAGGGAGTTCTACTCAGCAATTAGAAACAATGATATTGCAGACTTTGAGGGTAAATGGATGGCTATGGAAGAAATTATGCTGAGTGACATCAGCATAACCCAGAGAACCAAGGGTTGAATGTCTTCACTCATCTGTGGAGGCTGGAGCTAGAACCTGGCCATGGAGAAAGGAGATCAGTTCTCATGTTTTAAATCTGGAAAAGGTGTAATGACATACAACCTAAGGCATTTGTAGAGATATACTGGGAAGGAGTGGGGGGGTGGCTTGGATAAGGTTGGGTAATTGGGGGGCTCTTGGGGATAAATCTAATTTTTAGAATTTATATATATATTTTTTTCATTAGAAGCATGTTTGATTGTTCAACAAATAAATTTCTAAACAAAATAATAAAAAAGGACAAAAAATAAATGCTGGTGAAGATGCAGAAAAAGGGGAACTCTTACACACTGTTGGTGGAAACATTTTGCACAGTGGAAAATGGCATTGAAATGCCTTTAAAAAACAAGAAGTAAAACTACTAAATGATCCATCAATCCCTATACTGGGTATAAATTTAAAGGAGATGAAATGAGCAAATCAAAAGGACATCTGTATTCCCATGATTATTACAGTACTATTCACAGCAGCCAAGTTATAGAATCAACTATTAACAGATGGAAGAATGAAGAAAATGTGAAATATACACACAATGGAATACTATACAGCCAGAAGAGAATGAAATTCTGTCATTTCCATCAAAATAGATGCCACTAGCAGACATATGTTAAGTAAAATAAGTCAGACACAGAAAGGCAAACACTTGATGTTCTCACTCATTTGTGGAAACCAAAGAATGTGAAGAAGAAATGAAACGGGATTTGTTGTCTTAAAATCTAAAATAAAGTTTAATAGGAGAAATTAGTTGCAGTGTTCTATAGCCTAATATAGTAATCAGTGCTTACAACAGTGTATGATTTATTTCAAAATAACTCAAAGAAACCAAAGATTCACAACACATAGATCTGATTCATTTTTGAGGAGATGAAAATTCTAATTACCCTGATTTGACCATTACGTATCATATAAAGGTGTTGAATGTCTCTTAAATATGTACAAACATCAATGTGTAAAGTTTTTTTAAAAAATTAAGATAGACTTGATAGGTCCTTGGATAATCATAGACTCACCAAACCTGGCCTGAACAATTGATCTTCGAAATTAATTCACAAATTCACACAAGAAATAAACTTCTACTTTGTCTAAAAATATAAAATTATATTTGTGCACTATGAACTTTTCAAACAATAAGGCAGAGCACAAAGGACACAAAGGAGACAATCAAAAAATGTAAAAATAATAATCAAAATAATAGTGCATGCTCTTCTTGCTACACAAAGCCATTCTTTTTTGTTTGGCAGGACTTCATTATTGGGTAGTTTTATTCTCAGGCCACCTATCCTCCCCTAAATAAAAAATGACTAAGGGGGTTACATGCTTAAATTCTGTCACACTTGAAAAGGTCTTCACGTTGCTCTTACCTGAATAACAACTCAGCTCCCTGTTATGTTCTTGTGCGTGTGTGTGTGCACGCACGTGTGCGTGCGAGAGAATACAATTTTTTTGTAGTATTCAATTATGAAAAAAATTCAATTAAGCCCAAATTTTATAATGGAATTAGTTTTAGCTTACAGGGTAGAACGAATGAACATATATATGTGCATATATATATTTATGCGCATATATACATACGCATATATATACACACACACTATATATATATTTATGGTTCAATCTTTTATTTTTTATTATTCTATTTTTTAAACTTTATTGAGGATTTGTGTTGTCATACAAGCAAAAATACATAATGTAGTAACATATGATATGCCCCTTTCCTAATCCAGAATCACATCACCCACACCCCAGTCTCTTGACTCTTCTATATTTTCCCCTATAACAGGTATAAATGTCTTACACATATATGTCTGTATATATGTATACACACACACATATAAGATATGCAATCATTTAATTCTGAAAATGCACTAAGTATTATTTGGCTTCTTTGGGGAGTAAGCTACTTTGTAGATTCCCCCTCTCCAGGTCCCTATCTATCATCCCTCCCTCTCCCCTCCCTCCTGTTTCTTCCTTCCCCCACTTACATATCTATGGTTCCTCTAGATTATGTGTTGCTTCAGCTCTGGTGAGTCTAATACATGAGCTTAACCTTTCACCTAAGGCTGGGTTTTGATCTAGCCTCCACAAACAAAGGAAAGCATTTGACCCCTGACTTTCTAGGTTTGGCTAATTTTGCTCAGTATAATTTCTTACATTGCCATTCATCTATCTTCAAAGGCTATATCATTGTTTCTAATAGCTGGGCAGAACTCCATAACGTACGTGTGTGTGTGTATGTGTGTGTGTGTATGTGTGTGTGTCTCACAGGTTTTGGATCCATTCATCAAGTGCAGGGCATCTAGGTTGATCCCATAATTTAGCTATTATAAATTGAGCTGCTATGAACACTGACTTTGCTATGTCATTGTAATATGCTGATTCTAGCTCTTCTGGGAAAATACCCTGGAAAGGGACAGCTAGGTTGCAAGGCAGATCCATCACTAATTTATTGAGGAGTCTCCACACTGCTTTCCAGAGCAGCTGTACCAGTATACAGTTCTGCCAACAGTGTTCAAGTGTTCCCATCTCCCCACAACCTCTCCAGCATCTGTTACTGTTTATATTCTTCATCTTTGCCAATATGACTGGAATGAGGTGATATCTTAATGTAGTTTTGATTTGCATTTCTTTGATTGCTAGTGATTTAGAACACTCTCTCATGTATTCATTGGCTTGTTCAATTTCCTCTCTTGAGAAGTTTGTTTAGCTCTCAGCCCATTTATTGATTGGATTGTTTGTGTTTTTGATATTGTTTTTTGAGTTCTTTGTAAATTTTGGATTTACAAATTTTGGAATCACAAATTTTTTGTGATTCCCCTGTCAGTGGAATCACACACCATGATTTTCTCCCACTCAGTAGGTTGTCTCTTGACAGTTTTGATCAATTCCTTGGCTGAGCAAAACCTTTTAGTTTAGTGGCATCCCAGTCATTGATTCTCAACTTTAATTCTTACAGTTAGAGAGTCCCGTTGAGAAAATCATTGCCTACTCCCAAATACTAGCGTATTCCTCTTAATTTTTCTTCTAACAGTTGTATGATAGCTGGATTAATTCCTAGTTCCTTGATACATTTTGATTTGATTTTTGTGCAAGGTGAGAGATAAGGATCTAATTTCACCTTCGTCCAAATAACTGTCCAATTTGTCCAGCACCATTTGTTGAACAGGGTGTCTCTCCTCCATGTTATATTTTGACCACCTTTGTCAAAGATAAGAAGGGTAAATGTTTGTGAGTTTGTCTCAGAGTCTTCTTTTCTATTCCATTGGTCTTCATTCCTACTTTGATATCAGTACGATGCTGTTTTTGTTACCACAGCTCTATAGTATAGTTTTAGATCTGGTAATACAAAACCACCCGTTTCATCATTTTTATTAATGTTTTGGCTATTCCGGGATTCTTGTAATTCCAAATGAATTTGAGAATTGTTTTTTCTATATCTGTAAAGAATGACATTGCCATCTAGCCATGGATTGCATTGAATCTTATAGTGCTTTTGGCATAATCACCATTGAATTATATTAATTCTGCATAATCAAGTGCACGGAATGTCGTTATATCTTCTTAGGTCTTCTTCAATTTCTATCTTCAACGTTCGGTAATTTTCATTATAGAAATCTTAGAACTTCCCTTGTTAGATTAATTCCCAAGTATTTTATTCTTTTTGAGGATGTTGTGAATGGGACTGATTTCCTGATTTCTTCTTCTGCCCTATTATGGATAGCATATCGGAAAGCTATTGATTTATGGGTGTTGATCTTGTGGCCTATGAATTTTTGCCTGAGATATCTATCAGGTTGGGTCTTTGCTGTTGGATTGGGAGTTTTGTCCCATCTGTTACTTGGGTTGGGATACTGTCAGGAAAGTTGAGTTCAGAAGCCAAATCCCTAACCTGTGGATTATTAGTGTACCTTAATACTTCTAGCTCCTCATGAGCTAACAGGAGATCATCAATATGAACAACCAATGCATGCAATAAACGGTACTAAATTGGTTATTTAGTACCAGCTATACTATTATAATGTTAAATTCCACCTATGAAACAAATGGTAGTGTTAGTCATTACTTTGGCAACAATAGTAACAAACCATCAACTATGTCAGGCTTCAAATCATACAACAGATATTGAATTTGGCATTCACAGCAGTATGATTACCCAGCATTAATGATGGGGGGGATCAAATGGTATAAACTAATAAGAGGCCTGAGAGAGAAGGGAAGGTAAGAGGTAACGAGAGAAGGTTGTAATATCTGAGCATGAACAGAGAGAAAGTAGAGGAGGTAAAGAATTTGCTGGGGAAAGAAAAGGAAAAAAAAAAACAGAGGGAGAAGAGACAGAGGTACCAAAGTAGAGGAAGGATGAAAAAGATATTAACAGAATTTGGGTGATACCATAAAAAAGGGTAGAAGTAAGTACAGGAAAATTTTGCAATTCAAATACTAAAAGTACAGATCAAAATCTCAACCCTCAGCAGGAAGGACAAAGATATTTACACTGAAGAAAATGCTCAGCAATGGAGTATATAGAGAAGAACAAAAAAATGGGAAAAGAGAAAAGAGAAGAGAAAAAAAGGAAAAAATGGAAAAAAAATAAACCCACCAAAGACAAAAAAAAGATAAAAAAAAGCTAGTATGTTAGTATGTTTACATGTCCATAAACCAATCAATTTCTCCAGATGGCACACAAATACACACAGATGCATGTAAAACACAGGAAAAGAAAAAGATTCTTAATGCAAAATTGGAACTATGTTCATTGAGGTTGTCTCTCTACACACTAGGAGCAGATATTCATTGTCCACGTGAGTTTTGTTAGCAGGGTCTCTCACTCTGGGATTATGTGATTTTGAGTAGATGACTGAGTGTCTAACTCAATCTCTTTGGCTTTCTGGGTAGAGATTTCCCTGAAGAGATCAGATTAAGGAACACCCCAAGGGCTGGGCTTTGCCTGCCTCCCTAGGGGTCTGAAACTCAGGATCACAGGGTTTGCAAGTGTATCAATGCTCCCTCTGCTGGTTACACTCCCAGTCCCTTTTTAAGGTTTTCTGAGCTCAGACTGTCCCACCTTGGCTCTTGGTGGAATTGTGGAGCAGCTTGCTTTGAACTGCTGGATCGCTCCCACTGCACAATCTGTTCAAAGACTCCCAATTTTCACCTTTGCAGGCAGCTGAGAGATACTGATCTCCCCTTAGGAAGTGGAGATGCAGTAGGAGTGTCCCCAATTGAGCCCAATGCATGGTTCATTAAAGGATGCAGCTTCCCTGTGGCAGATGGGCTAACACATTATGGTTCAGCTCCTCTCCCACTCCTTTGCTTATTGGGAGCAATGATGGTCACAGTTGCCATTTCCTAGCTGGGATGAATAAAATCCCTCTTTTCCACTTGCTGCACCCAAATATCTGATCCTTCAAAAAATCTCCCATAACTAGCATTGAGTTTCAGTGATGATTTCCCCCTAAACACACCTCGCAGGAATGGAGTTTTTCATCTGGTCATGGAGCCAAACAAGCAGCCGCTCATCTGACATTTGACTTGCAAGGAAAAACCACCTGAGGAACTGCCTGCTTTCCCTCAGGAAATCTCAATTCAGAGATCCACAGGGAGCTCTTCAAAACGAAGAATCAAACAAGGAGAGGTTCACCTCAAACCCAGAACTCCCCCCAAAAAGATGTCACAGATAGGAGTCAAGATGAAAACCTTGAAAATATTATCAATGATCTGATTACTAAACGGAACAATGAAGTAAAAGAAGATATAATGAAGGGGCTAAGTGAGAAGACTGAAGAGATGAAAAACTCTATTGTCAAACAAATAAACATACTCTAAAAGGAAGTAACAGAGCTAAAAAAAATCTGCAGTCAATGACATGAGAGAAATCATGGAAGAATCTAATAATAGACTAACTTCTATAGAAAACTGAACCTCAGCTCTTGAAGAAAGAACTTCTGACAATGAGGACAGGCTGAGCAAGCTAGAGCGCACGGATGACAAAAAAGAAAAAAAAAACTCACAGAACACAAACAGAATTTTAAAAATGTCTGGGATGAAATGAGAAACAATTTAAGAGTAATTGGCATACAGGAAGAAATTGAAACACAAATAAATGGGATAAGGAATATTCTCAAGGAAATTCCTAAAGAAAAATTTGCCCATATAAAAATAGAGTCAGATATGCTCATCCAGGAAGCTTATAGGACATCCAATAGGCCTAATCAAATGAGAAGCTCACCAAGACACATTATATTCAAAATGTACAACAGGGAAATCAAGGAAAGAATATTGAAAGCGGCAAGGGGGGAATGCCAAATCACATTCAGAGGCAAACCAATCAGAATCACATCTGACTTTTCAGTTCAAACTCTGGAAGTGAGAAGATCTTGGAAGGAGATCTTTCTATGCCTGAATGAACACAACATGCAGCCAAGAATATTATACCCAGCAAAACTCAGCTTCAAATTTGAGGGGAAAATAAGAACTTTTCATGATAAGAACAAACTTGCAGCATTTGTGAACAGAAAGCCAGTATTACAAAGAGTTCTCAAAGATAAACTCCAGATACAGGTACAAGCTAATATTCCTCAAAACCCACAATCAGAGGAAATTCAATAAAGGTACAGGCTACCAATAGACAACTAAGACAGCACAGAATTTACTAATAAAACACAGTTAATATGAACCACAACCACATAACAATTCTAACACTAAATGTGAATGGTCTCAATGCACCAATCAAAAGACACAGACAAGCAGATTGGATCAAAAAACAAAATCCAACAATATGCTGCTTACAGGAAACTCACCTTACAGCCAGTGACACCCACAGATGAAGAGTGAAAGGATGGAAAAAATTATACCAGACATATGGCCCAAGAAAGCAAGCTGGAGTTGCAATTCTTATATCTGACAAAATGAATTTCAAACATAAATTAATCAAAAGAGATAAAGAGGGCCACTACATCCTAGTAAAGGGAACAATACAACAGAAGGAAATAACCATAGTAAATATATACTCTCCAAACACCAATGCTCCCAACTATGTGGAAAAAACGCTCCAAGATATAAAACCACTTGTGGGCCTCAACACAAAAGTACTGGGAGACTTTAACACTCCTTTATCACCAATAGACAGATCATCAAAGCAAAGAAACAATAAAGAGATCTCCAGTCTAAACAACACCATAAATCAAACAGACTTAACAGACATCTACAGAATATTCCACCCCAAATTGGCAGAGTATACCTTCTTCTCAGCAGCACATGGATCATTCTCCAAAATAGATCAGAGACTAGTTCACAAAGGAAATCTCAGCAAATATAAAAAGGTAGATATTATTCCATGTAATCTATCAGACCATGATGCCATTACCCTAATAATGAACAGCAAAACCCATGGCACAACACACACATGTATGTGGATATTGAATAACACCCTATTAAATGAAGAATGGATCCAAGAAGACATGAGGACAGTAATTAAGGAATTCTCGGAAGAGAATGAGAATGAGGATACAAGATATTGAAACCTCTGGGACAGCATGAAAGCGTTCTTAAGGAGAAAATTTATTGCACTGAGTGTCCACATTAAGAATCAGGAGAAATCCCTAACAAATGAGCTTATGCTCTGACTCAAATCTCTACAAAAGGAAGAACAGTCTAATCCTAAAGCCAGCAGAAGATAGGAAATAATTAAAATCAAAGCTGAAATCAATGAAATTGAGAACAAAAAAAACAGTAAAAAGAATTGACAAAGCAAAGAGCTGGTTCTTCAAAAAAATAAATAAAATTGACAGACCCCTAGCTAATCTAACTAAAAGAAGGAGAGAATGAAAGCAAATCAACAATATCACCAGTGAAAAGGGGGTGATCACCACTGACACCCTTGAAATCAGACAGCTTATCAGAACATATTTTGAAAAACTATACTCCTCTAAATCAGATAATCTGTATGACATGGACAAATTTCTAGACACATACAACATCCCCAAATTGACACAGGATGAAATTGAAATCCTAAACAGCCCAATAACAGGCACTGAAATCCGTACAGCAATTAAGTCTTCCAAAGAAGAAAAGCCCAGGACCCGATGGATTCTCTGCAGTTTTACCACACCTTTGAAGAAGAGCTAACACCTCTCTGTATGAAGCTATTCCAAGAAATTGGAAAGAGGGAACTCTCCCAAACACTTTTATGAAGCAACCGTAACTCTGATACCAAAACCCAACAAAGACACATCAAAAAAAGAAAACTACAGACCAATTTCCTTCATGAATATCAATGCAAAAATCCTTAATAAGGTTTTTGCAAACCACATTCAAAAACACATCAAGAAAATAATTCATCATGATCAAGTGGGCTTCATTCCTGGTATGCAAGACTGGTTCAACATATGCAAATCAATACATGTAATTCATCACTTAAATAGAATCAAGGACAAAAACCATATGATCATCTCAACAGATGCAGAAAAGGCCTTCGATAAAATCCAGCACCCATTTATGCTCAAAACTCTAGAGAAAATAGGGATCAAAGGAACTTATCTTAAATTTTTAAAGGCCATATATGTGAAACTGTCAGTTAGTATAATACTAAATGGAGAAAGATTGAAAGCATTTTCACTGATCTCAGGAACACCACAAAGCTGCCCGCTTTCACCACTTTTATTCAATATAGTCCTTGAGACCCTGGCTGGAGATATCAGAGAGGAGGAAGAAATCAAAGGGATAAGAATAAGAAGAGAGGAAGTCAAACTATCCCTTTTTGATGATGATGTGATCCTGTATCTGGAAGATCCAAAAACCTCCACCAGAAAACTGATAGAGATTATAAACAGATTTGGCAAAGTAGCAGGCTACAAGATCAACACCTATAAATCAATAGCTTTCCTATATGCCAACAATAATAGGGAAGAAGAAGAAATTAGGAAATAAGTCCCATTCACAATATCCTCAAAAAGAATAAAATACTTGGGAATTAATCTAACAAGAGAAGTAAAAGACCTCTACAAAGAAAAGTATCGAATACTGAAAACAGAAACTGCAGAAGACCTGAGAAGATGGAAAGATGTTCCATGCTCTTGGTTAGGCAGAAACAATATAATTAAACTGGCCATTATTCCAAAAGCACTGTACAGATTCAATGCAATCACCATCAACAAAATACAATGTCATTCTTTGTAGATATAGAAAAATCAATTCTCAAATTCATTTGGAACAATAAGAAATCCAGAATAGCCAAAACATTACTAAGCAAGAAAGATGAAATATGTGGTTTAGCAACACCAGATCTAAAACTATACTATGGGGCTGTAGTATTAAAAACAGCATGGTATTGGTACCAAAACAGGAATGAAGACCAATGGAACAGAAGACTCTGAGACAAAGCCCCAAATCTTTAAACATCTGATCTTTGACAAAGGAGGTCAAAATATAACATGGAGGAGAGACAGTCTATTCAACAAATGGTGCTGGACAAACTGGACAGCCACTTGCAGAAAACTGAAATTTGATCCTTCTCTCTCACCGTGCACAAAAATCAATTCTAAATGGATCAAGGAATTAGAAATTAAGCCAGCTACCATAGATCTGCTAGAAGAAAAATTAGGACTAACACTCCAGCATATAGGAGTTGGTAATCACTTCCTAAACAAGGATCCTAAAGTGAAAGAATTACAGTCTAAAATCATTGAGCAGGATGTCATCAAACTAAAAAGCTTTCGTATAGCAAGGAAATAGTTAAAACAGTCAAGAGACAACCTACAGAATGGGAGAGAATCATGGCCTGTGATCCCTCGGACAGGGGACTAATATCAAAAATTTAAATAGAACTCAAAAAACTCAATAACAAAAACACAAACAATCCAATTAATAAATGGGCCAGAGAGCTAAACAGAATCTTCTTAACAGAGGACATTGAGCAAGGCAATGAATATAAGAGAAAGTGTTCTAACTCACTAACAATCAGAGAAATGCAAATCAAAACCACCTTAGATTTCACCTCACTCCATTCAGACTGACAAAGATGAAGATGATGAATAATAACAGATGCTGGAGGGGTTGTGGGGAGACAGGAGCACTAGCACACTCTTGGTGGAACTGCAGGCTGGTCCAGCCACTCTGGAAAGCAGTATAGAGACTTCTCAAAAAATTAGGGTTGGATCCACCATATGATCCAGCTATCCCTCTTCTGGGTATTTTCCCAGAGGAGTTAGAATCAGCACATTACAGAGATACAGCAAAATCCATGTTCATAGCAGCTCAATTTACAATAGGTAAATTATGGAACCAACCCAGATGCCTCTCACTGGATGAATGGATCCAAAACCCCTGATACACACACACACACACACACACACACAATGGACTTCTACTCAGCTATTAGAAACAATGATATTGCATCTATTGAAGGTAAATGGATGGTATTGGTAGAAATCATGCTGAGCAAAGTTAGTCAAACACAGAGTCAAGGGTCAGATGGTATCCCACATTTGTGGAGGCTGGACCTAAACCCAGGCTCAGGAGTAAAGTAGACAAACTCATGTTTTAGATTCATAGAACAAAAATGCAAAATGTTAATATTTATGAGATACAGTTGCAATATACTTAAGATATTTGATCAAGCTATGCTGCATACCTGCACAAAAACATAAATATTTAATCCCACTGTCAAATATTTTGAAGAATAACAAGGGAAGATAGGAAGGGAGAAGGGGAAATGTTGGAACTAAGATAAAGCAAGGTACATTCCAAGCAGTTATAAATGTCACTGTATATAATATATGTGTTCTTCGTAGGTATAAGAATTATGTCACTGTATTTGGGGTTTTTTAGGACCTATATAGGACCCAGAAGAAAGGTGAGGGATCAGGGGATGGGAGGAGGGAGGTAGAGGGGTATGGGGGGTGGATATTGAATAAATTGTATTGCTGAATTGTGTGCATCTACGAATATGTGACAACTAATCCCAACATTATGTAAAACTATAATGCACTAATAAATTAAAAAATGCAAAAGTACAAAACTCACTAGTAGAGAAGATACACACAGCAGAAGTAGAAGAGAATCAATCCTTATCAAGGCAAAAAGTCACCAAAACACAAAGACAAACAACAAAGGAAGAAAGGATATATAAAGCAATCACGAAAACAAATAGCAGAATGACAGGAACATAAATTTCCTTATCCATAATAAAGTGAAAATGGATTAAATTTCCCAATTAAAAGATACAGAGTGGGTCTGGCCTGGTGGCTCAGCACTGACAGCGCTTGACTGGCATGCACGAGGACATGGGCTCAAACCCCAGCACCACATACACAACAAAGTATCCAAGCAACGAAAGCCACATGAAAAGCTAAATAAATACAGTTGTTTCTTTCTCTCTCTCTCTCTCACTGCCCCTCTTTCTTTTTAAAACAACAACAAAAAAGATACAGTGTGACTGAATGGGGAAACAAATGAAGAAGAAATTCACGTTACCTGAAGGATGCACATAACTGAAATGGAAGGGATGGGAAGGAGCACACAAAGTGAAATCCAAAGTTGGCAGGAATATTAGATGACTAGACGAAGTGAAAAAGGGTAAAGAGAAAAAGAAGGCCACTATGCAGACTAATTACATAACATGAACACCATTAAATCTAAAAGAGAAGATGGACACTAGAACAGTGATACTGGGGATTTCAACATCCAATGCTCATCAATGTACAGACCATCCAGACAAGAAGAGACGCTGGACTGAAGTATACTATAAAGCATTTCATTCAACGGAATGCAGACATGTATTTTTCTCATAAGTACATGGAACATTACCCAAGATAGACCTATAGATCTTGTTAGGCCACAAAGAAGTCTCAACAAACTAAAAAAAAAATTATTATATATATGTATATGTATATATAAAATATCAAAATATTATCACAAATTTTCTCTGACTGTATTGAAATAAAATTAAAAATCAAAAAAGAGGAAATTACATATAGTACTAAAACAACATTCCTTTGAACAACCAATGGTTCAATGAAGAAATCAAAAAGGAGATTTAAAAATTTTTTAAATTCTTAGAGGCTGGAGCTGTGGCTTGTCAGTTACAGCGCCTGCCTGGCATACGTGAGTGCATGAGTTCAAACCCCAGCACCATGTACACGACTAAGTGTCCAAGAAATGAAAGTCACATGAAAAACTAAATAAAAATTGCTTCTCTTTCTCTCTCACAGTCCCCTCCTTCTAAAAAAAAAAAAACTCTTAAATAAAAATGCAACATATCAAAATTTATGTAATATTGGAAAAGCAGTACTTAAAGAGAAGTCTATAGTAATAAATGCCAATAAAAAATAGATTTCAATAACCTAGCATTGCAATTCAAACTAGGAAGTAAAAACAAAAGAAACTCAAAATTTCATAAAAACAAAACAAAAACTTTTAAAGAACAAAGATCATATGAAGAAAAACTAGAGATTAAAAACTGTAAAAGATACATGAAATAAAAAATTGATTTTTTGAAAAGACAAAATTGATAAACCTTTACCTTGAATAACCAAGAAGAAAAGAGGAGAGACATCTCAAAATAGAGAAGACAAGGGAGAGATTACAACTGATATAGACATTCAAAGGACCACTGGAGAGTATTATGAGCAACTGTGAGCTAGCAAACTGGAAAACAGAGGAAATACATGATTTTTATGGACATAAATTGAACCACGTGTGCCTAAAAGCCCTGAAAAGACCAATAAAAAATGACAAGATTAAACCTGAAATAAAAACTTTTCAACACATAAAACTCCTGAATTGGATGACTTCACTCTTAAAATTTGCCAAAATTTGAGATAATACCTAAAAGCAATCCTTCTCAAACTATTCCAAAGAATTAAAATGAATGGAGCTCTTCAAAATTCATATTCTATGGCCATTATTATCATGGTACCAAAAACAAACAAGGGCACAACAACAACAACAAAGAAAATTATAGGCCAATATCCAAGATGAATATGTATACAAATTTTTCAACAGCTTACTGCAAGTCAAATCCAAAAGCATATCAAAATTATGTACTATCATCAAGAAAGATTTATCCCGGGTATGCAAGGATCATTCAACATATACAATTTAATATACCACATTAATAGAATGTGCAACAAAAACCATATCATCATCACAATAAATGGAGAAAAAGCATTCAATGAAATTACATATACTTTCATGACAAAAACCTTCGAAAATTGGGTATAAAAATGTGACATCTCAACACAATAAAGTCTATATATTATAAAGCCATAACATCATACTAAATGGAAAAAGCTGAAATAATTTCTTCTAAGATCAAGAATAAGACTAAGATGTCTACTTTTACTATTCGTATTCAATATAGTGTTGTAGGTTGTAGCCAAATCAATAAGAAAAGAAAAAAAAAAAACGAAGGACACTGAAGTAGAAAAGAAGGAGATCAAATTATTGGTCTTTAAAGACAATGTGATTTTATATATAAAGAAAAACTGAAAAACTCCTCCAAAAAACCCATAAATGAATTCAAATAGGTGGCAGTGTACAAAAATCAGTACTTTTTAAATACACAAATAATAAAATTTCTGAAAATGAAGTTAAGAAAGAAATCTCATTCACAATAGCTTAAGTAAAACAAAAATAAAATGCTTAGAATAGATGTAACCAAAGCAAGGAATGATCTCTACAATGAAAATTAGAGAACACTTAGGAAAGAAATTGAAGAGTTCACAAAATAAAAAGATCTCCCATGTTCATGTATTAGAAAATTAATATGATTAACATGTTCACACCACCTGCAGTGTTCTTCAGATTCAATGCAATTCCCATCAAAATATCTATGCTGTTCTTTACAAAAACAGGAAAAAAAACTTTTTAAAATTTGGTTGCAACCACAAAAGACCATCTAATGCTGATCAAAAAGAACGAAACTGGGCTGAAGCAGTGGCTCAGCAGTTGGAGCACTTGCCTGGCATGTGTGAGGGCCCAGATTCAAATTCTAGCACCACACACACAACTAAGTGTTGGAGAAATGAAGGCCAGATGAAGAAAGTTAATAAAATTTATTTTCTCATTCTCTCCATCTCCTTTTCTCTCTAAAATAAGAAAGAAAAAGAGGAAAAGAACAAAGATACTGGCATAAACACACACATACACACACCCCCACATACCACATAGATCCATGGAAGAGAACACAGAACCCAGGAATAAATTCACATGTTTACAGCTACAGCCAACTTATTTTTAACAAAGGTACTACTATGCTTTGAATATGAGATGTCCCTCAAAATCTTATGTGTGACAATGCAGTAAGTCTAAAGTGAAATGACTGGGTTATATAAGAACCTTAACCCAATCAGTGGGTTAAGCCCCTAGTAAGTATTAACTGGCAACTGAAAGCAGTTGGATGTGGCTGGAGGAGGTGGGTCATCCTGGGTGTGACTTTGGGGTATCTGGCATGGAGTTTCTCTCTCTGCTCCCTGGAGCCATGCCTTGACCCACTTCCCTCTTCCATGCTCTTCCACCATGTTCCTCAGCCTCACCTTGAGCTCCAAGAAGTGGAGCTGGCCTTCTATGGACTAAGACCTCTGAAACTGAGTCCCTAAATAAACTTTTCCTCCAGAAGCTGTTCTTATGGGGTCTTTCAGTCATAGCAACAAAAAAGCTGACCAAAACAGTTACCGAGAACATACATTAGAAAAAGGACGTCTCTTCAATAAAGGCTGCTGGCAAAACTGGATATACATATGCGGAGGAAAGAAACTGGATGCCTGACTCTCATAACATACAACAATGGATCAAAGACTTAAGATTAATGACACAAACTACTAAAAGAAGACACTGGTCTTGGCAAAAACTTTTGGATATATCCCCAAAAGTGTTGGCAGCAAAAGCAAAAATTGACAAATGGGATTATAAACTAAAAAGCCTCTACACAGAAAAAAAGACGACTTAAAGAACAGGGGAAAACACTTGCAAATTTTTCATCCCAAAAGAGATTAATATTTAGAACAGCAAACAAAAAAAAGAAAAAGAAAAGGCAAATGATCGAATGTCACATTTCTTAGAATAAAATATACAATATGTGAAAAGTGCCCAACACCACTAAAGATTGGGGAACTACGAATCAAAACCAGTTAGAAGAACTATTATCAAAAAGACAAAAATAAATGTGGGAGAGGAAACATGATAAATCTACTCATGATCTCAAAAGGGCTAAACAACTGAGGAAAGACTCTCAAAAATGGGCAAATTATTCAAATATAAAATAATTGATTCATTTGCTCGATACTGTACTTAGACTGCCCATAATTTTTTGAAAGCAATTTTAGAAATAGAAAACAAGATTAAAAACAAGACCTCAAACTCAAACCAACCAGGAAGCAAATGTATAAAATAAATCTGCTGAAATAATATGGTGGGAATATTGACTCTTAGGTTAGACGGTACCTTTCAACAGGGGGCCTTATGCCTGACTGAAGTATGTCCTGAAAACATTACTGAAAAATTAACCACCAATTTATCTGGACCTGCAATGAAAATTGATGTGCTGGGATGTGAAGCATTTGTCATTTGTGCCTGATGAGCCAGCAGGACCACCGTTAGAGTTCCCATGGGACTGGTGGGTAGCGGAAAGGGAGGGGCAGGAAGACATTTTTATAAATACTAGATTGCACAAACAGGCTTCTTGCAGCTGGCTGAAGGCTCATTCTATGGGGTGTGATTAACAGCAGCTGTGTTCCTATGTGAGATTTGGGGAACAGGGGAGCCCTTTCTATCTGGTCATCTTGCCTGGTCAGAACCACCAAGAAACCTCACACTGTCTTGTCCAAATATGTTGGTGTCTTTCGCTCAGTGTCAGCCTCCCACTCACCAGACAACTGTGTATGTCAACTTTTCAGGTTCTTCTTCCTAGGATGAGGGTGTTGTTCTTTACACTAAGTATAAAGAGTTTACGGAATAATTTTGTCCTAGGATGATACAAGTGAGTACTCTGGTTACAGTGTGACTTCAAATTGTAGGGGCTGGTAAGAAATGTGGATCCACTTAGACCAGGATTAGGTGAACGGACCTCTTCCATAAAGCACCAGGGAGTGTTTTAGGCTTTGTCAGCAAAGGACTATGACAAAACTACTCAACTCTGCTGTTGTGGTGTACAGATAGCCACAGACAACATATTAGTGAATGGGCATGGCTATGGTCAAATGAAACTTTATTTGCAAAGGCAGGAGGTTGGCCAGATTTGTTCTGCAAACTATGGTTTACTGATCCCTGCACTAGGGCAATGGTAAGGAAGTCGGAAGGGTTGAACAGATCATTCAGTAGTAAATCAGCAGGTCTTTCTCAGGGATTGGATGTGAGGAGCAGAGAGACAGTCAACCTCCTAGGCTGATGAGTGGCCCTTCTATCTCTATCTCTAGCTCTTCTTTCATGTCTAGTGGACATCAGTCACTGCTTTGGGCTGATCATCACATCTGAACACCTCCCTTAAGCTTCCAGTTTTTCCATCTGAGATTCTGCACCTAACTAGAGTAGAAACTTGATCCTCACTTTGCCAGTTTCTCTTGTAGCAGTCACGTGACTTAAGTTCCATGGATTACATGTCCCTATGTGAGACTGATCAGAGGCTGTGACTCAATAAAGCAGATGTCATGCAGATTACACTCTGGGAGGACTGTGAGACAGGTGTCCAGTAACAGTGGGAACGAAGATACTGAGATTCAGTGACTAACTCAGCTTCAGGGATGTGTAAGAGCTCCAAAGTATGGTCCAAGTGGCAGGGAGGTCCTCACTGCTGTAGCACATGAAAGAGGCTGTTTCCCTGAAGGGCCTCCAAACCTGCCTCTCTTGCTCTCCAAAATCTCCTTAATCTAGCCAGACTAGGTGCTGCTATCCAGAACTGCTACTCTGATTCATCAATCCCCTATTCCAGGGCAAAAGAGAATTTTGTAGATAATTTCTTCCATGAAATCTTTTAGTTTCATCAGGGTAGTAAGGAGTACACAAGCACAAAATATTAAAATTCCAAATAATCAGATTAGTTTATACTATAGAATGTTTAACAATTGAGCATTAAGTTTTAGAAGAATAATCAGTTTGGAATTTAGGCAAATTATCTGAATATACACTTCTCAAAACAAGTAGAAGTGGCCAACACAGATGTGGAAAAGGAGCTAAGTACCATTAGCCATCAGGGAAACAAATAGAAGCTATAGTAAGATGTCATCTCACCCCAGTTAGAATAGCTGTTATCAGGGACTGGAGCAGTGGCATGGTGGCTCAGTGGTTATGGCGCTTGCCCATCATGTGCAAGTACACAGGCTCAAACCCCAGCAACCCATGTAAACAACTAAGTGTCAGAGCAATGAAAGCCATGTGAAAAACTCAATAAAAATTGATTCATTCTCTCCCTCTCTCTCACTGTCCTCTCTTTAAAAAAAAATAGCTATTATAAAAAAGACAAAAAATAATGAATGCTGGCAAGGATATACAGAAAAAGGAATTCTCTGGTGGGAATGTGAATTTGCACAACCATTGTGGAGAGTAGTATGAGGATTCCTCAAAAAGCTACAAATAGATTTACTATATGATCCAGCTATCCCAGGTACATGTATATAGACAAACTAAATAAAATCAGTGTATCAGAGGTACCTGTATTCCCATGTTTATTGCAACACTACTCATAATAGCAAAGATGGAATCAAACTAAGTGCCCATCAATGATGAATGAATAACAAAAGTATAGTATGTATACACAAGGGAATATTATTCAGCCATAAAGAAAAATGAAATCCTGTCATTTATAACAAAACGTGTGGAACTAGAAGACATTATTTTAAGCAAAATAAGCCAGACACAGAATGACAAATACCACATGCTCTCTCACTATGATGTGGAAGATAAACAACAAAAAAATATTTGACCTGAATGTAGAATAGTGATTACTAGGGACTTGGAAGGGGAAAGTGTGATGGTGGAGAGAAAGGATTTGATTAGTGCATGATGTATGCATGTACTGAACTATCATGCTGGACCACATTAATATGCATAATAAGTATCAAATAAAATTTAAATTTTTAACAAAATAATTATTGATGTAATAGTTGATAAGGGAAGATGAACATTCTGCAAGCTGGAAGAAGTCTGTGTCAGGGCCTTAGAAACAGGTGAGAGAGTGGTCTAGCTCTCTCTCGCTAGTGAAAGTTTGTGTGGGAAAGTAGAACAAGAGACACATGGATGGGAAGGGACAGGTCAGGAGGCTTTAGGACATCAGTGCGAGAGGGAAGGTCTTTGGAGTAGCAACCTTGACGGTCTAAGATTGCTTGCCAGCATTTTTCCCCTCTAGATTTTTGCAGGTATTATTTGCTCTGCTTGGAGAGCTGTCTCCCCATTCTTCCCTCCACCAGCCTCAGTGCAAAGCCACTTCTTGGTATGGGCTGTATTTTAAATGAGGACTCTGAGATTCGCATGAGATTTAATGGGAAACACCCTCTGGAACAGGTCCTATGTGGAAGAGAGAGAAGCAGGTCTAGACAGAGGGAGAAGCTGAGCTGTGAGGGATCTGCACTGGAGGCCTCGGATGACACCAAAGGGGCCTAGGGAGGGGATGGTCCTCAGAGCTGCCCTGCCCTGAGGAAATCGGTCAGGCCTTTGTACCCTCCTGTGGACCCATCAACAGATCCAAATTCCCCAGGAAGGGTGTGGCTTTTCAGGTGCAGCACTTCTCTTTGTCTGAGGGTAATTTCCTGAGTGGGAGGTGGGAAGGATGGGCTATTTGACTGGGAGGTTAAGAATCTACAGACTGGGCATGAGCCGTGGCTCAGTGGGTATGGTGCTTGCCTGGCATGCGCAAGTAGGTGAGTTCAAACCCCGCACCACATACATGTGAAAAACTAAATAAAAATTGATTCTCTCTCTCACACTGTTCCTTCTTAAAAAACAACAACAACAACAAAAAAAAAATCTACGGACTGTCTCCCATCAGCCCATCGCAAGGAGGGATCTCACTGTTCTGTTTTTTAAGTATGTTATTGCTTTCCATGTTGGTACTTACGATGATTTAAAAATGTGTTTTCATTTTCAGGTACTTATTTACTATTTATCTCTTCCAATAAACTCATTCATGTAAGGAACACAATGCCAATCATAATCATCACTTTATCCCTAGCATCTACCAGGGTGCCTGGCACACACTAGGTACCTAACCAACACCTGTTGAATGCATGAATGAAAAAATACAAAAATGAAAAATCAATGCAACAACACAGATGTGGTTAACATTGGCAGATGGATCAGAGCTGCAGGCTTGGGTATATACTGGACTAGGGCGGGAGGTGCTGGTTCTATGGTCCTCTGAAGCCTCAGAAAACTATAGAGAAAGAGAGCGTGAGACAAAAATATACCTGACTGGCCTGTTTGGTAGAAGAACAGATGTGCTTTAGATTTTGCTGACTAAAATCAAGGGACTCCAACTAGGGTATGAACCATGGGTGCGGAAGTGGAGGACTGGTTAGCAGGGATTCAATAGAATTGTTGCACCAATAAATCTCCGGGATAATTCAAGGTACTTCCTGTCAAAAGATGGCTTGCTTCTCGTATCATCATGCAGACAAGGGATAGCATTAAAATGTCAACCAAACAACTTCCTTTATGGGTGAGTGGTTTCTAATCCATAATGCACATTCAAATGGTAATAAATTGAGGGTCAGATCTGACATCAAGGCTGAGACACCAAGTATCCAGTCAAAGCTCTGATTCATTTCTACAAACCCATGGCCAATGCACTGGCTGTATATTGTGGTTGATAGAGAACTTTCTATTCTAATGAGACAGACTGTATTGCTCAAGATAACATGAATTTGGAATGTGAAAATAATGTCACTAAGAGGGAAATGCCAAGAAGCCCCTTCCTTACTTTAGTAAGATCTTTTCCAGACCCCAGGTCACCTAGAACTTGTCCTGTCTTTAAGAATCTTGCTCATAGAACATTTATAAATTAGATGTGTTATGCCCAAGTCTCGAGTCCCCAAAGACCACCAAGGAGCTGAATCCGATGCAAACACATAAGGGTCTTCTTATTGCAAGCTCGAGCCTGGGCTCTCTCCAATGCAGAGGATTTAAAGGGAAGAAGCCCCGAGCCCTAGTACAGGGATCCTTTTGTAGGGTTTCACGGCGAAGCGGGAAATTCAAACAAAGCAAAGAACATAATTGGTTGATCTTCTAACATATATATTTCTATCAGCCATGGTACCCTTTGTCTCAGATTTTTACCATACATAGTTTGGTATGTTCCTGGAATGTTAGGAATTGGCTCGTCAGCTCCTGATTGGCTATTTATTTGCTAAGGGTCAGTTCATCTGGTGGTATGAAACGTGGTTCGTTGTTCTTTGTTCTTAGTAAATGACAATTTAGGGCTACTTTAAACACTATTCAAAAATGAGCCCTCTAATAACTACAACACGATTAAATTGCTTTACACTTTCTTTCACCGCAATTGACTAAGCCCCTGCTCTTCCCTGCTCCGCTCACACTCTCCCGCACTCTTCTCACAATCCCTCCTGGCACCCGCTTGCTCCCTAAGGCTTGCAAAGCCTCCAGCTCCCCTCCACACTCACTCTCATTCCCCCCTTTCCTTGTAACTTAGGGATCCAATCTTGGTCCCTAATAGTTTGAGTCATCTATATCAAGTGACCTATACTGCGATCTTAATTCCATAAGTTGAATGGTGTTTAAACGATCTTTCATAAAAGTAACTAACCTATTAAGGATACAGAGACCAAAGGTAAGCAACAGCATCAAAATAATTAGGGGACCTAAAAGTGTAGAAACTAAGGTAGTTAACCAAGGGGAAGTATTAAACCATGATTCAAACCATCCTTCTTGTTGCTCCCTTTCATGTTTTGTTTGGCCAGGCCCTCTCTAATCTTATCATAAAGGCAGACACCCCATGTTAGTCCCCCTACCCACCTGGAATCCTGCCTGCCCTTGGCCATAAATTTGAGCATCACAGGGTTACAATTACCTTCAATAGTTCCATCAGGTAGCTTTGCCTCATTGCACAGTAGGCGTTGGGATCCCGGAAACTGAGACATGGTGATCAAGTCCCCAGCAGAGGGGGTCCCCCAAATATGCCCCATTGAAACACAAGACCAGGAAGCACAATAAAACTATCACCCTCTCAGGAAAGATGATCATCTGTTAATTTTCTCCTCTTTTGACCCACATTGTTCTGGCTATACTGACTGCCTAACTTTTTCTGATGAAAGCTCAGAGTGATGAAACTTAGTTCATTGTAGTCAAGAGCAATAGTGATGCATGACTTGGGCGACATTATGAGCAGGGGCCACCGGAGCACTGTGTGTCTTATAAACTTTCCTGATTTCCCTGTGTCTCAGTGTCTAGCAACTGCTGGAGTACAGCTTGTACTCAGTGTGCCAGCCCCAGATCAGGAAGGGGCAACAGGCTGCCTCAAGGAGAAAGGACCCTGACTTGGTAATTTCTGTCTTAAAGAACGCTCACAATGGCCAGGACTGGTGTTACTGATGCAGATACTTCACTGAATCCAACATAAACTTGTTTCCCTCTCAGCGAGTGCTCAGGGATCCTCCATGTTATTTCCAGAGATGGACCTCACCTTTCCAGTCTATCTTCCTATACTCTCACCCTCTATTGAAGATCAGGGTCTCAGAACAGAAAGGGCCCCAAGCACAACATGCAATGCTTTCAGCTGATGGAAACAGCTTTGCACACACCCATACTTATGCTGGGTGCCCCACTTCTTCATCCAGATCCTTGCTCTACCTGTTTCTCACATTCTAAGATCCTGGTGTCCATTATTGTGAGTTGCCGGTTTCATGCCAATCAAAATCTGGGAAATGAATCATTGCCCCATCTTTGGATGAGAGAGGTAGTTTGCCAGGGCTGGGGATGTGGTATAAATCCCATTACTGGTTCCAGGGGCAGAAATTGCCATATATTCATACCCTCTACATAGTCACATTGTTCAAATATTATAAAATGATGGAGTACAACATGGTTAAATACATCACTGATTTGCCAATAATAGTATTGGTGTATAAGTCTAACTGGCGGTACAGCTGCCTGAGCTATTGATTTTACTGTCTAATGGTTGAGAGAGATGTTATCTTGATTAATTAGAAGTCAAAAACAAATGCATCTTCTGTAAGATCTCTTGTGGCATTCACCTGAAAAAAATACTACATGTGTCTCGAAAATGTTGGAAACCTAAAAGGATGGGGTGAGCGGGTGGAAACCACCCCTTCCGCCATTTGTCCAGGGTGAAGATAATATCTGAATGCTGGGCAAGCTGACATGAGCTTATCGACAGAAAAGGGGCCTCCCATCTTTTTCCTTCTTTCAACTGCAACTTTAATTCAGAAATTAAGAGGGAGGAAGGGAGGGGAGGAGAGAGAAAGAGAGAGACAGAAACCACTGCTGAATACATAGCTTTCCCTGGAGTTTAGTTTAGTAGGAGAACATCCTTTCAGTTCTTGGCTAGGTATAAAGATCCACTCACTCTCCCATTTTGAAGACTCATAAGAATTTAGGTATGGGATTTCCTAGATAAGAGGAAGCACAGTAGCATTCAGAAGATAATTTCCATCAGCTCTGAGTAGCATGCTACATAATATTATTCTTACAGATGAAAGACATCATCTGCATGCTTGCTAAAGTCTGTTCAAAATGTTTTTACAAAATAAATTCAAAAGAATTTAGGAAAGAGAAATACGACTTCAGCATATTTTTTGTAAAATGATGTTTTACAAAAAAATATTCGTTGACTTAAAATACCAAACCATACAGCACAATAAACTATAATATAATGAAAAGCTGTAGTGAGACCTGATCTTCTTTTGGATTTGTGAGCTGATTTCTATAAAAAGATCAGGGGGTGGTTGTTTTTCTGATTGTTCTTCATGATCTGAAACTTCCTCTGGTTCTTCAACTCTTGTCTATATCAAAGAAACTGCAGATGGTACTGTGAGCATGGTAGGAGGCTGAATTATGAGCTCACCTGACATGAACAACTGCTCTGTCATTTGTGAACAATTGGACTTTGGAATAACTACAGGGCATTGTTAAGCCTCAGCATTCTGTTAGACATTACTGATTTATTCAATGTATATTTATTGAAGTGAGAATATAGGGTCAAGGAAAAAAAAACAGTCCTTGCTTGCCCATATTTGAAGCAAAAGTTGTAGTTGTACAAAATGTATGTAAAACATGGGTAGTAACTACACTAAACTACTGATATTTTATTACAGTTGCTAGATGATTTCTGTTTTCATCAGAACTGAGCTTAAGCCATCCTATGTCAAATGTTTATGTGAAGGCCTCAGCTACAGATCCGAAAGACTGTTTGCCAAGTTCATTTTCTATTTTTAATGGATACTTTCCCAGTATTTACCTGTACAACTCAGATTAGAAACCAGTCACCTCTGTCCAGTCACCTTGTTGAGGGACCCAAGAGGTAGTAGCTCTCTTCTACAACTTGACCATGAATCTACTTTTCTTGCCAAGAGTCAGGACACTACCCTTTCCCCAGAAGTTTCCCCGGTCTTCTTGCCATTCCTCAGTTTCCACATTAGCCACATTGAATCAGTCCAGATTTAGGCCTGAAGGTAATTGGCCCATTCAATTGATATTCCTGCCTTTGCATTTGGGATCTGGCTTTATGCCGTGAGGCTTCTCCTCCCTTTCAGGGGAGCGGTGGCTTCACTGAAAAGCCTCAGGGAAGTCCTAATTTCCTCCTATTCTAGCAATCTGAGAGAAAAGCACAGAAAGGAATGCTTGGCTGCCTGGGGGTAGGGTGGGGACTTGCATGCTATTGTCTTCCTGATCCATCTATCTTAGTGACTCTGCACATTTAGGGAAAAGAATAGCCTAAGAAAGTTGCCTTCAGCACCACACACACAATTTATAGGCAGAGAGTGGTTTAAAGGAGCCAATTTTTAGAGCTTCATGTTAAATTTATATGGGTTTTCCAAAGAGTTTACCAGGAAGAAAAAATAAAATAAAAAAAAAAGTGTGTGTGTGTGTATATGTGTGTACACACACACATACTTCCATAGTTTAGCTGTTCAATTATCTTTCTCCTAGCAGGAATGGGAATTCATAAAGGGAAACTACTCCTTTTCTCTGACCCACTGAAATCGCTTACTGAAAACAGAAACAACAAATTTCTTCCAAAGAAGCCAAACCATGCATCAGATGTCCCAGGGAGACCTAATTGGCACCCACAGTATCTATTCAAGTCCTCAAGACATCTTGGGCCATTCAATAAATGGTCAGCGACAATAGCAACCATAGTAATATAGTATTTTCCTCCAGTTGTTGCAGGATACCTTGTTTGTGATTCATATGTCCCTCTTCTAGGATGTACATAATCATATTAGCATACTTTCTCCCTGGGGATTACTTAGTTGGAGCTACTCATTTTACAGAAGAGGAATCTGGAACTTGAAGATGAAAATTTCCCAGCACAGTTCCAGCATCCCTAATCCCAAGATCCAAAATGAAATCTGAAATTTTTTGAGCATTGGCCTGAAAATACAGGTGGAAAATTCCATACCATGATTTTTAAAAATATTGTTAATATTACCTCCAGGCCTTATACAGAAGGTAAATATGAAACATAAATGAATTTCACATTTGGTCTTGGGCCCCCTCCCCAACATATATCATTGTGAATATGCAAATGTTTCAAAATCCAAAAAAGATATGAAATCTGAACCAATTCTGGTCCCAAGGATTTTGGATAAAGGATACTCAGCCTGTTCCAGTAAGGAAGTAGAAGGACCCAAACGGGCATTATTTCTCTTTGTCTGTAGAAATTTCCCTGATCTTTAAAACCCAGTTCCAATCCCACCTCTCCCAAGATAGATGTGAATCCTGCTCTGCTCTTCTCATGCTGTAGGCCACTTTCCCCCGACCTTTTGTCTGTCTGGCTCCTCCTCATTTATGAGCACTCATTTTTAATGACACTTCATCAGAGACCTTTCCCTGATCACTCCGTTTAAATTAAGTATCTCTAAAAATTCTCTCCCTGTGCATGCAATTGTTTTCTCCCACAATATTCATATCTTTTGTTTGTGCTTTGTGTCAGACACTGCAAATCCATTGAAATCACCAGGAAGGTAGGGACCATGTCCACTTCATTCACCACGTTAAACTCCAGGATCCCATTCATATGTGGAATCTAAAAATGTTGATCTCATGTAAGACGAGGGTAGAGCGGTGGTTACCAGAAGCTGGGAGGGTCCTTGTGGGGGAAAAGGTGGAAGGGTGAGGTGGACTGTGGACAAAGTCACAGTTAGAAAGTAAGAAGTTTGGGGGCTGGAGCAGTGGCTCAGTAGTTATGGCGCTTGCCCTGGCATGTGCATCGATGCGGGTTTGAACCCCAGCACCATGTACACAATGAAATATTGGAGCAATGAAAGCCACATGAAAAACTAAATAAAATTGATTTTCTCTCTCTCTCTCTGTCCCTTTCTCTTTAAAAAAAATTATAAAAAGAATAAAAGAAAGTAGTTCTGGTGTGCTATTGCACAATAGGGTAACTATAGATACCAATAACCCTGCACACTTCAAATAGCCAAAAATATATTTCATATGTTTTTACCACAAAGAAGTAATGAATGCTTGAGGTGATAGTTTTTAGCCTGATTTAAACATTAAACAGTGTACACATGTATTGAATCATCACATACTACTCCATTAGTATATATAATTTTATGTTTTTATATATCAGGTAAAAATATAGACTTAATTTAAAAAGATAGGGATTTGCCTGATGCCCATCACAGGTAGCAAATATGGTCATTGAATAAATGAATACAAGAACCTCTGTCCCATCACTCCCTGTCTCCCCATTGCCTCTGGTAGCCCATCTACCGGCAGCAGTCGACTCTCATTCCATCACATATGGACTTTTTGTTGCATTTTTCTATGTTCATGTGTTAGCTTTTTTGGTAATATTGCTTGCTGATTCTTAATAACTATGTATTTAGTGTTGACTACTTGTCAATAACTAAGGTATCTTACATGCACTTAAACAATTTATCTTCCAAAAAACTATTTTAGAGGCAAGTATACGGACTCAGTAATACTATTATGATGCTGTGCTTACTAATTCTTCCAGGACAGGAAACTGTCTGAGAGTAACCAACCACCTCAGAATGCCGAGGATTGGCCTGCTCCTAGCACCAAAGGTCCCACGTCCCATGAAATCTGAGTCTTGAGAAAAGCCAGACAATTGTCTCTCCTGTCTATTCTCCTTTGGAGAACAAGCCTCACCATGCTCTGTGCTGGGGTCAGTAACTTCTATTCGTAGAATATCAGCCACCTGCAGAATATCAGCCACCTGCAGAATATCAGCCACCTGCAGAATATCAGCCACCTGCAGAATATCAGCCACCTGCAGAATATCAGCCACCTGCGTAAAACGAACCTCATTTTCTGGCTTACACAGGTGTTAGGTGTTTATGGGGAAAATATCAAGTACTTAGGGTTACAGAACTCAAACTGCACACAATTTTTCTCTCTTGTTTACCTTGAACAATATGAAAGTCAACTCTTGTGAGGCACACAATGTCCATGTCACGGCGCCTGACTCTCTCTCACATGCTGAAGATTCTTTACGGGAACCTTCTTCCTCGAGAATTCTTGCACCTAGTCCTTCCCTAGGGATCTGATTCAGTCAGATAGATACAACCACCCCTCAGTATTCATGGGGTGTCAGTTCCAGGACAGACACAGCAGATATTCAAGTCCCTTACATGAAAAGGCATATAACCTACGCACATCCTCCTGTGTGCTTTAAGTCAGTATGGAGTCAATGCTAAGCAAACAAACATTACAATATATTGTGTAGGCAAAAAAGCAAAATTCCCCCCATCCCCCCAAACATGTTCAATGAGCAATTGGTTGGATCTATGAATGTGGAACCCGCAAATACAAAGGGCCAATTGTATATGCTGGTGCTGGGGTCTCAAGGGCACAGCAGACAGCAGGGAGAGGCAGAGACAAAATAGGGAAAACAAGAAGTTGGAGCCTACAGGGCAGCAAGGGAACTCGGGAGGGCAGTGCGGAACCCTTGCTTGTTCTCCTACCTCCTGCAGGCCTCCAACTTTCAGCAGCAACTGGTCCCTCTTGTCCTACATGGTGCCTGGTCGGGATCTTGAAAACACTGAAGCAGAAGATCCAACAAGAGCTGGAGATGGCATTGGCAGGACCACTGCCCCACACCAGAGGAACCAGTAGGTAAGTGACCATGCACAACTGGCCTGCAGTGACTTAAGAAGAGTTAGGAATATGGCCGCACCTCTACTTCCTTCTAGACCACCTATAAAATGTCTCCGGCAAGGTGGGCTTGTGGGAAATGTAGTTCCAGTTAAGCTAAGCCTACACAAGGCAAATCTACCACAGTCCACACCTGGCCTTTCTCTACTCAGCCTCCGTAAACACCTTCCAATCTTAAACAGCATAAAAGGCAATAGCAAAATTATGTGAAGGATCCCAATGCACACTAACAGCGACCCAGGGTGTCCAACATCTCAAAGGCCCTCTACGAGTGTTCTCAAAGCAGCTGTATCCCATGACTTTCCTGGTCCAAAGTTTGCGTTTTATCAGCCTCCACATCACTGTGTGGCAAATTTCTTCTTTATTCAGCGTCTTTATAATTTTTTTTTTTTGTAACAAGGTTTGAACCCAGGGTTGCTTAACCACTGAGCCACATCCCCAGCCCATTTTTATTTTATTGTTATTTTTTGTTTTGAGACGGTGTTTTGCTAAGCTGCTTAGGGCCTCCTTAAATTGCTGAGGCTGATTTTGAACTTATAATCCTTCTGTCTTAGCCTCCCAAGCTGCTGGAATTATGGGCATGTGACACAGCACCCAGCAGTCTTTATAATTTTTTTAAAAATGCATTTCTACAACACATTGTCTAGGCGGCCGAAAAAAGTTATTAAATTCACATTACAGGCTTGAATTTCCAGAGTTTGCATCTTGCTCAAGGCCCAAGTGGGCAAATGAGTTTTAGCCTCCTGAATTCCTTCGAGTCACAAGGCACAGGTGAGCGTTTCTTTTCTGAGAGGCCTTTATCACTGAAAAAGAAAATTAATTTTGCTGACTTAATTTGGACAGCACAAAGTAGAACAATAAGGACAACAAATCGAATGCAGAGAACAAAGGGAGGAGCTAATTCTTTATCTTAGGCTCCCCATTATTGTGCATGTGCCTGTTCATGTGCGTGCCTTATCTTCCAAACTAGCCTGCATGCTCTGAAAGCAACAGAATCACCAGTTTCTTCCTTGCAGCTCCTTCTAGTGTCTCATATATAGGGGTGACCACTTTTCGTAGCAAAGCCTGATGGAGTAGATATCATGGGTCCAAAATGGCCTACTAAAATTGCCTAAAAGATAAACCTTACATGCAAAAACTAGTTGCACAATTCAACCATGAAGGGGTTTTGTAGATAAAGCCAGAAAGTGGCCAGAGGAACTCCCTACTACACCTCTCCCAGATGGGTTGTTGCATTGAGTACTACTAAATTGCCCCCAGATCACAGCTGCACCAAACACAGAGGGCATTTTCCCTGGTCTTCTTATCATCACCTGAGCCAGCGCTGCAGACAGCTAAGAGCCTGGCTAATTCAGTCAGCTGGGCTCTCTCTGCCCTGCTGTGACTGACAGGCCGGGCCCTGCCTCATCCCTGAAAACTAGCATCAGGGAATGACATATAGTTTGATAACATAAGATGCTTAGGTTTTTTGGCTCAAGTGAGATGTTCAGAGCTAATAGCCCTGTGAGCTGAGTTTTAGCTGCGATCTGCACCTTGAGATATCCGTTATGTCTGGCTCAGGAAAAAGGGAAAAGAATGAGAGCTTATTTCTAGAAAGGTTTCCGATGAGCAGCATTTGTCATTGAAGGGGAAGATGGGTATAATTAGCTTGTCAGTCTAGTTTGGGCTGAGCAGGCTGTCTCTGCTAAGAAAGATGGACTAACTGCCACAGCCACTGACAGGCAGTCGATAGCGCAGCAATTAATGTCATAAATAATTCCAGAACCAATTACATCAAAATGGACTCAGAGCTTTAAAAAGGTACAGAATTCTCTTATTCTTCCTGCTAACAGCAAGAAACAGCTTTCATTTTTCTCTGTAATTACTTTTCATTGTATATAGCAATACAGCTGAGCTTTTTTGTCCATATTTAAGCCTTGTCTTTCTCCAAGCCTCTTCCCCCACCGCCAGCCTCCCTCCTTCACCCCACAGGACAAGGCTGTTAAAGTCGATCTTCCCTGCCAGAGCAGTGGGGTGAATGTATAATCTTTTAACTTGGCTGTTGCAGGAGAACTTGGGCTACACCTAAATGATTAAGAGCCAAGTTTTTGAAAATGTCATAGACAATGACAGCAGAGTGCCCCAAACAATGGCATTTGGAAATGAAGACATTTGTGAAATAAATGGATTTGTCTTATTATTTTAAAGGTTGCTGTGACTTTGCTTACACTGAATTTATTGATTTTTTTCCCTCTTCTTCTTCTTCTTCTCCTTCTTCCCGCCTCCTCTGTACAGATGCAGGCGTAGAAGCCAGGCCAAAGTATTCCCTCTACACTGCAGACACAATTCAATACCACCCATGTGTGCTAATGGGCTTTTTTTTTTTTTTCGGAAGGAAGATCAGTCTCTTTAACATAGTGTTTTGCTTAAAAGCTATTCTCTTGAGCTGTCTCAACTCTTCAGCTAGTTCTCTGTGCATTACAGTACATATGTAGATAACACAAAGGCTATTATACCCATAATAGCAACGACATACAAGATATCACTGGGGCTAATCTTTTTTTTCTCTCTCTAGCCCCATCATTTGCCTGCTCTGTGGCTGGCTTGAAGAAAGGAGGGGATTGTGGGAAAGCAAATTACTGTAGTATTCATTCACAGCTTTGTTCTGGGACTGACAAACATTTCCAACTTCTCAACCATGGTGGCATTTACTGCAGAGGGACCAAGGAAAGTGGCATAGGAAGCTCCCACCGTTTCAAAACCAGAAACAGCTGCTGGTGTTGCTGGCAGTTTGCTGAGTGTGCTCTGGGTTTGTGCCCCTGCTGCTGATGGCTCTCCCTTTAGCAGTGGGTGTCAGCGCGGTGAGTGGTAATTACAGCGGAAGATTTTAGAGGACACAGGATAATTAGGCCAGCCCGTGCAGGCATAAACACTGACATTTACCATATTAAAAACCAGAGATGTAGGCATATTCCTCCCTCCCTGGACCACAACAAAAGCAACCTCGCCAGCAAAGGCAAGTTTTCAAGAGAACAAAGGGCCTTTGCGTTGAGGGGAGTTGGACCGGGTGCCTATGCCTGGCCATTGGTCCTGAATGGATTCTGCTGACCACCTGGGAAAGAGTCTGCAGAGGTCAGGTGGCTTGCGTCTTGCATTCACACTCCTTCCCATTGGACCCTGCTGAATGCTGTGGCCTAGGAGTGCATGGTGGAGGGGACAGTGCAGCACGACACAGGATACCGTCTGGTGAGCACTTCTGTCCTTCACTTTGCCTGTACTTGAGAGGTAGACTACTTCAGTGCCACCTTCACCTGGACCTGGGTGATCCAGGGCAATAATACCAGGTATGCTCCTGCCAAGAAGAGATAGTCCGGGTGCAATAAAGAAGGTAAGCCTGAACTCTAGTCCTATAAACCCTATGACTTCATCCCCTCACCCTCCATCCCAAACAGAAGTGGAACAAGTGATTGAAGAAAAGTTCCATAACACGCAGGCTGCGTCTGTAATATCTGCAAGTGTATTGCCACAGCACCAGGAAGATGTATTTTAGTCCCAGCCTTGCTTTCCTATTCAAGAACCCTGGGTAACTAACTACATACTCTGTGTCTTTTTTAGAAAATGAAAATACTTCTGAATGCCGTGGCACTTACCTGTAATCCCAGTGGCTTGGGAGGCTGAGGCAGGAGGACTTCAAATTGAAAGCCAGCCTCAGCAACTTAGAGGGCCTGTCTCAAAACAAAATAATAAAAAAAGGACTGGGAATGTGGCTCAGTGGTTAAGTGTCCCTAACTTCAATCCCTAGTACCAAAAAAAATTAAAGTGTTCTTGTGAAGATAAACTAAATACATGCATTGCATTTAAAGTATTGAGCACACAGGAAGAACTTTATTTAAAATAGCAGAAAGAATGTCATAAAAATCATAAAGAAGACCAAAGGTTATTTACCCCAATAGGAGACAGTGTTTGAGGCTGGTCTTCAAAGAAAAAACAAGGCTCAAGTCTCCGTTTTCTATGCTTGGGAGAAGTGACAGTGATTAAAGGCGGAACCATGGCTACTCTCTGCATGAAAGAACTCCAGAGATGTTTGTCCTGCACTCTCAAGTTGTGTGATCTGTGCTCACTTTCAAACCCTCACCAGATGCTGCCCATCTGTAGGACGGGGATTTTATCAGTGAGACTATGCTCCAGGCTTTGGGGTGGAGACACCTCAGTACTGACTGGGTTTAAAGACAAATGTTTTACTTCTCTGTAGTGAGGCCCCTTGTCCTGTATTCCTTGAGGCAAATTCTTGGGGATGGGATTATGGGGTGTCATGGGATGAGAACCAAGGCAAGATCTGTGGTTAGGCCAGTGTGGACCCAGGGTAAGAACCCATCCAGGTGGCTATGGGCTAACTGCATGACCCTGGGCGAATTACTTCAACTACCTGAACATGAATTTCCTCATTTCTAAATGAGAGAAAATAACTCACGTACACCTTCCAGTGTTGAGGGGGGAGTAAATGAGCCAGCTCATAAAACACCTGCCGATGAGATACTGAATACCTGTCCATCCCTGTGTGCATTCCTTCTCATCTGTAAGACATCTGGCCTTCCTCACAAGAAGTTTGCAAGAATCTGATGCCAAATATATATAAATAGGAAGTACTCCCTTGTTTGTTGTTATTATTCAGGGCACCCTAAGGAAGTTTCTGGATGTGGCTACTTCTATCCTCAGGATGCAGAGCTCTGAGACCTTTGCCCTGACCAGGACAGCCATATAAACCTTCTGCAAGATCAGCAGTGAGAAGACTGGCAAGTTGAATGGGAGGCAGATCCTACCCTAGCAGCAGAATTTTCTAGGTTAAATTCAAGCCCAATAATTTTTTTCAACTGGTTTTGATGTGAGTCAGCCCAAGATATTTTGGACTTATACACATGATAATTTTTAGAATATTTCCATAACTTATAAAATAATACGATTATTTTAAATACTAACCATCTTGGACCATTTGGCTACGCTGGAGATGTACATCTATACAAACCTCTATCTCCAAAGTTTCAGATTGCATTTAATTCTTTCAAATCACCAAGCTCCATCTTTATCAAAAAGAATGCTGATGGTAGTTCTGCTGCTGAGACTTCCAGTAGCTGACTTAAAACAATTCTTTTGGAAAGATAGAAAGAAGTGGTACAGAGAGGAAGAAGTTCATATTTTACTTCCTTTTCATTATTTTGAAACCAATTTCTGCACATTGTATGTCAAACGCATTCTAAGTTTCTAGAACTAATGGGAAAAGCATTGTGCTTGTCTCTTTGAATGTAGATTCCCTCATCCAAGCTTTGTGTCATCTACTGATTTGATAAGCACGCTCTTATTGTCAGTGTTCAAGTTCTTCATACAAGAAAAATAATATCAATAAAAACATTTTGAAAAGTCATCTTTTTCTGCCATCTAAGATATGATATTACTACATGTGCTTACATAAATACAAGTATTGATTGCTGTTTACACATATTTACTTCCTGACCAGGCAAAAATGCAATTCTGTGGGGTTATTAAATTTTTTTAGATGCCCACTTTTCCCTTCTCATCCTTACTATGCATAAATAATCTCATAATGCTTAAAAAGATATACATTTCTTTAATGTTCTTTTTGTTTGCTTAAAGACAGGGATGTAGCTCAATGATAGAGCCCTTGCCTAGTATATGTCAGGCCCTTGGTTCAATCCCCAGTATCATAAAAATATTCATTAATTGAAAACTAAAAACAAAAGTTAGACATTAACTGGGTACTATGTAAAGTCTTGATATATGTATGTATTATATAATGTTTAAATCAGATTAAATATATCTATGTCCTTAAGTTTTTGTCATTTCTTTTATTTTCTCTTTGGTACCAGGGATTAAACCCAGCAGCACTTAACCATGGAGCCACATCCCCAGCGTTTTTTTATTTTTATTTTGAGACAGGTTCTTGCTAAGTTACTCAGGGCCTCCTTAAATTCCTGAGGCTGACTTTGAACTTGAGATCCTCCTGACTCAGTCTCCTGAGTCGCTGGCCTTACAGGCATGCACCATCATGGCTGACCCACCATTTGCCATTTCTTTATGGTTAAAACATTCAGAATTCTTTCTTCTAGCTTTCTGAAATGTACAGTGCAATATTATTATCTATGGTCAGTCTAGTGTGTAAGAAAACACCAGAAAGTTTTTTTTATTCCTAATTGTAACTCAGGACCCAATGATCAATCTTTCCCCATACCCCTAAATTAAGAAGAAATATTTTTCTCTCTCCTCTTTTGACAGAATTGCATCTCTAAATGGATTCCCCAGAGTAACACCCAAGATTATTAACAAACTAAAACATCATCAGGAGCAGCACCCAAAAATGGCAGCTAAAATATCATTAATCAATGCATCTCTTGAATGTGTGCCTGGCAAAGAAAGGAGAGGGTCCCTTTGGTGCATCGTTGGTAAACATAATGCAGAGTTGAATTCAGGGGTTTTAATTGATTTCTTTGCCTTCTTCTTATTTGACTTGACTATGCTTCTGCTCTTGGATATCCACCTGAGTTGGACATATATTTTCCAGACATGAGAAGACATCTCATTTTAAATGCAAATTTAGAAATTTTATATTTCTTATGCTGATAAGCTATGTCCAGGATTAAAGAATAAAGAAACATTTAATTGGAAATTCCATAGAGAGGAGTAAAAATGTAGAGTTGGATGGAATAAACCTTCCTCTGGTTTTGTAGTGGCACACATTTTAGATTTCTGTGATATCATATCAGCCCTTAACCCAGCAGTGCCTAAACCCTTCATGTGAGAAAAAAAAATTCACTTGGATTATGGTTCCATCTTTTGTAGCTAAAAAATGGTTCCATTTCCTATTTAGCTTATCCTTCCTACTACTTTTCTCTTGTCTTCCCTAACTTAAGGGAGTATCTCATTCTTTTACATGCTTAGAAAACTTATATCATTTATTATTTAGTGTAACCCATTTTGTACTTTATAATTTTTTATGTACACACTTGGCTTTTATCAATAAGATGCAAGTTCATGGAAAGTATAATCATGTTTCTTTGAATATTTTTACACCTAGCATAATTTCCTTATACACAGTAGGTGCTCAGTTAGCATTTGGATTAATGGCAGATTTATGGAGAAGTCCACATGCTAAAGAGTTAATGAGGCCTTCTTTCATTAATTAATGCATCAAATATTTATTTGATATTTACTCTATACTTGGTAGTGTGATAATGAAATTAGCCTGAAGACACATGTGTTCATCTTCAGAACTGCATGAAAGAAGTCAGAGATGGATACATTGAAAGGACCAGTTCCTGGGATCATTTCATGCAGCATAGATCTCAGACTGTTGGAGAAAATACAGATGAGAATTCTCTGTGTTTAATATCTGTCATTAAAATGACAGCAATAAAGCCTAAAACCCAAAAAGGGAAAATCATCTTGGTCCTTATAGATTGTCTCAGCCAAGAGCAATAAAAACTAAATCAATCACAGATCATGGCAATAGATAATTTAGCTAGTACTGGAAATTAAATGAAAGGACATTTCCAGCACTCAGCCCCCATTGTGGGAGAATGAACTGCCCTCAGAATTCAGATGGCCTCATTGAACAGTCTAGGATGAAGACAGCGGAAGAAGGGAAAATTATTTAAATGAGATTTAAATTGCTTTGTTTCCTAATTCCTCTGAAGGTTGCCTTTGTCGTTACACTACAGTATTTTACTATCAACATTTCTGACACCATGGGTTTCTTGCCATTTCTATTTTTGTTCAAGGGGAGGAAAAGTGGTTTTCCTGAGTGGCCTGTAGTCTGGGCAGCTGGAACTCAATAATCAGCTCATCATGAAGACTAGTTCTGGAACAGAGTCAGTATGGAATGGAAGCAAAGAGCACCTCTAGGAATCAGGAAATCTCTGTTCCAGGACGCCTCTGCCACTGTCAATCACAGATCAACAAATCTGGGGATCAGAATTCTCATTGGCAAGGGAACAGATTAGACTCAATAACCTCACAGATCTTGTCTAACGTTGAGACTCAGTAATACAATTACAAATAAGTATGAAGAATGAGAGTCCCAGAATTGTGGCCTTGATGGTGAAGAGTTTAATTAGTACAGAGAAATGCCTTGAAGGTAGAATCTCCTTTTCCCCTCCAGCAAATTTAATGTCTAGAATTCATGGATGAGTGAATAATCAGTGACTAGTTTCCTTTCTTTGTTGATTGCTTCTGGTTCACTTCAGTGTTCCTGTTGAAGGATGATTTTTCTTATTTCAAATACAATAGTGCCTCCTCCTTTGGGCTGATACACAAGAACTACCCGATCCATTGCTGAGGTTTGCTTTCTCTGAAGGCAACTGCCTTGTGCTTAGTGCCTGGTTAGGAGATTTCCATGGGATGTTAAGTAAGCCACCTTCCCTTACCCAGTATGGGCTCTTCTCTTAGTGATATTACAAGTGGGAAAAGAGGCCATGCCACTTTTAGAAGTGGATGAGTTGCCTGGGTATTAAAATGATCTAAGCAGACACCAAAGGCAATCATTTAACGAACACAACATGTGCCCCCCACTTGGCATGAATCACTGACGTAGGCCTTAGTCACTTAAACCAGGGGTACCAACTTAGACATCACTGATATCACCTGTAGGGTGGGCAGTCCCACTAGTAGTCCACTGTGCCAACAACAGCCAGATGGTGGGGTGATTGGGAAGACTCCTTGGAGAACATCAGCTGATCACTGAGTCTTAAAACTATATCTGAGGCCATTCCAAAGAAATGTTTTTGGATCTGAAAGTAAATGTTATCTAGTGAACAGTAGACAAAGGAAACTGATGGCCTCTTTGCAAAACTTTAGGAAAAGGAACACAGTTGAGGAATGACTGTAAGACATTCTGCCCCTCGTTTCTAGCTCCAGATTATGATTTGCTCTGGCACTGGACTGGCTTTGTGTTCATTCGGGACCCCTCTTCTCCACCAACTGACATCATTTCTCTTTCTACTTGCAGATCAAGTCCCATTTCAAACACGAGGGGTTTCTAGAGTTCTCAGCAAACTCCTCACCATCCAGGCATAGGACTTACAGTAATGTTGAACACTTGGGGACCGCCCTGGCTTGTGCTAGGCTCATTGTGGGTACTATATGCAATTTATTTTGATCACATCACATATACTATCTCAGTTGACCCTCTCAACAGCCTCAGGGTGTTGTTACAGTTGTTATGTTCATTTTAATAACAAAATTGAGGCTTACAGAAGTTCCGTCTTCTTACTCCAGCTGGGACTCCAACTCACACATCCCAAATTTGGGCCTGTGACTCGAATCCCTTATGGTGGGATACACATATTCCCTCCACAGTATTGGTTACAACTGCCCCTTCAGAAAGTAATTACCCACTCTTTGTCTTACAATAGTTTTTATGTTTACAGTACTACATGCCATCTAGGTCTCTTCTGCTGAGCCATCTCTAGACTTCTAGAGACCAAGACTTATGTCTCTTCGTTGTTTGCCATTTCCTTCCTTTGACATCCCCAGCCTGCAATCGCAGCAGCACAATGACACCAGCATCATGGGTCCCTCCTAGCCTGCCTTCCCCTTGGCACCCTGATTAATGGTCCAGCCCAGCCCAGCTTCCTTCAGAATTGTCCTTTTGTCTGCATCCTTCTCTCTGCTGAGCTGTAACAGGCCCAGGAGGCAATGTGAAGTGATTAGACCCTGTGTGGACACACAGCTTCAGTGCAGCTGCAAAGCCAGTTTATTATCTTAAGAAGAGGGCCTGGTGTAGCCTGAGTTTACATGTCATCTGCCTCCCATTCATTAGATGAGCTCCAGGGCTCAGCTCACATCACATAAACTCAGCTGGTGTGTATACAATGCCAGCAATATGGAGGAGGCTAACATGTGTTGAATACATCTACTGTGTCTTAGGGCTCTGAAGGTCACTCACTAAAGTAATATATGGTGCTAGTGTTGGTGGCTGAAGGTCAAGTCATCTTGCTTTTCATAATGCATAAACCTGAAACTCACTCAGACACCAATCATATGACCTAAACCTTGGAACAAATATTTTACTAAGTAAATCAGTGAGCATGCTGGCATTTCTATTAACCTTCAATGCACTGCTGACAGAAAATGAATAATGATAAATAATAACTCAAGCCTGTAAATCATGCTTAGCATCAGAGGGGGAAAAATGTTCTGTGTGTGCTACCATCTGTTAGGAGGAGAGCAGGGACTTGAGGAGAGAAGTGGGGGAAGGAAGGGCAGACTGTCTTGGCTGAGGTAAGCATATTTTGGATTCAATAAACTGACCAAGAAAGAGTAAGCTACTTCTGAACAGGATTGATGGAGTGAGGAAAATCCCTTTTCCTCCTGTCTTCTGTTTGATGGGCATTAGTTTCTGACTTTCATCTGCCACTCTTGGGTGTTTCCTCTTTCCTCTGTCTCCTGCCTCATAAAATCTGGTTCCACTCCCTCCACTGGGTTTCTGAGTCATTTGAAAAGATGTCCTGAAACTCAGCAAAATCCTCTTGTGGGAAATCCTCCCTTCCACAACTCCCACCTGGAGCACTTGGTTCGCATTGCCCCAGTGGACAGGAGTAGGAGCTGGAACGCTGCCCTGAAGTTGCCACACCTCTTCACAAACATCACCACACAGGGAGGACCCGGAAAAAGGGTCTCCAGCCTTCCACCGCAGAACAGCACAAAAAAGAAATGACTCCCAGGTCTATGAAATGTGAGAGACTTTGAAGTCTCCTTTGAAAGATTTTTCAGAGAGGGGAAACCTCAGTGCATTTTTCTGAGGAAAATTCTAGAAGTCTTGTTTGACATCCTCTTCCTGGGCTTGGGGTTATGCATTTGATTTTCTCTCATTTCCTTCCTCTTTCTTTCACTGGTGCCAAGATTTACCAAGTTGATATGGTCTTGCAACATGTTTGGGTTGAGAAAAAAGAAATGCACGTTCTCTGGTCAGATTTTTTTTTTTTAAGAGAAAGAGGGGAAAGAGTGAAAGAGAGAAAAAGAGAGAATCAATTTCATTTATTTTTTCATCAGACCTTTGTTTCTCTGACACTTAGTATATGTGGTGCTGGGTTTGAACCTAGGTCCTTGTGCACGCCAGGCAAGCACTCCAACTGCTGAGCCACTGCTCCAACCCCTGGTCAGATTTCTTGAAGTACAAAGCCATCTATACAAGTTTGTTATTGTTGTTGTGTTGTTGATTCTGTTTAAGCACCTGATGTGCCAAGACAACTCTGGTCTTCCTTCATTGAAAAGTCTGATTAGAGGTCACACTGACCATTTCCTTTTTCTTTTCCAGATGACCCCAGGCTGCTCAATAGGAAGTCAAGGATGTCAATGAGCTTTCAACCTCAGACCCTTGTATTTGTTTCTCTATGAGAAATGGGGAGTAGCAGTCCCTGCAAGGTGCCATCTCATGGGGATGAAATGAGCATTGCTGATCATAGATTGAGGTCCCTGGGGCTCTGTCCATGCAGGCTACTTTGTAAGTGGAACTATTCTTCTTATGAATTACATAACCAAAGACAGAATGCATTCTTTGATCATTTGCAACATACGTGCTTTCTGAATGCCAGTATTTAGGGTCAGTTCTGCACCACTGAGATCAGAGTTATGCTAACTGATGACAAACCAGATAACCAGGATAAATAGAAGAAAAGTAGTTTTAAGATCAAAGAAGCATTTGCCTTTCCTTTATTTGCTATTGGATCTATCTCCCCATTGGGATTTGTGTCTTCACCAAAGAATTGGAACAAAAATGTAGGCAAGGGGCATTGAGTTTATACTGGGAAGCTTACTATAAGGTCACCATGGAGCTGAGTAACTTTGGGAAAATTGCATCCCCTTTGGGCCTCCGTTTCCCCTCCCACAAAATTGTCTAATATTAGGCAAATTCTTGTCGTAAGTTTCCTTCTCATCAGTTCCCCTTCCCATTTCTTTACCTTTCCCAGTTTTTTAATTAGAAGGGGAAATGGATGAAAGAAAAAAAATGAAAGGAAAAGCAGAAAATTAGCATTTTCTCGGCAGCACATTTCAGTTATTAATATTGCAATTCGAGGTAATGAAATTCACAAAATGCAAAAGGTTTAAGGTTTGCCTGGTGGGGTGAACTTAGCTACATGGTATATGGTATATGGCTTGAATTTCAAGGTGAGGTTCATTATGCAGAATGCACAATGTGGCAAGCTAACAATGCCATAAACCCTTCACTTTTGCATTTCTTGACTTTAATGTTGCATTACTGTAGGTTTTGGGTTTTAATATGCTATATAAATACAGAATACATATTTGTAAGTGTAGGTGCTGCGAAAGGGAGAATTTTTCTGTTTTAAATCTCAGGCCCAACTCTGTTTGCTCTCTGGTTGACTTTGTTAGAAAGCAGGTGGGAGAAAGTAGGGCAGGGTGAGTTACCTAGGAACAATCTTCATTTATGCCCAAATCCATTATGAAAGACACAGTCTGGCTTTTTGCCCTCACTGCAGTTTGCAGAGGATTTAGTCATGGAGACTGAAGGCTCCTGGGAGGCGAGGCATCAGGATAAAGGGAAGATTTTGCTTGGCTCATCCCTGGTTCTTGCCTAGTCAGTCCTGCTCAGTCGTCTGAGCCCAGCTCTGCCTCTGTCTGTGCTGATGGGTCAGTACCAGAAAATGTCCCATTTCCCTCCTATTGATGACATTGTTCACACTGAGCAGTGGGTAGAAGTCTCTGGACAGCAGAAAATACGTGAATGGCGCACAGCATATCTTCAGCAAAAACATAACAAATTCTCTGCATTCAATAGGGATGGTCAGTGAGCAATCAGGTGCCATTTTGGGGGGATAATGTTGAGTTCCTAGAGTCAAGGACTTTCCAGACCTCTAGCCTGTCTGAACAGTTTCTTTCCATTGTCAGAGGTTCCCTTTTTCTTCCCTCAGGAATCATCGTTGTCAGCCTCAGCACTCATAGTTGTCTTGGGAGATCCTTTGTCCATTGGCTAGGCTACTTAATCTTCCCCCTGGGCATAGACCAAGGGGGATTGGAAACAGATCGATGTTATAGGGAGACTAATGGTGTTGCAGATGTTGGTTTCACTAAAAGGATAAAAATCAACTTCTAGAATTCAAAGAGAAGGTGTTCTGTACCCAGGGCTCAGCAACATGTACCTGCCACCATTTGGACTCATGTCATGTCCTATCATAACATCTCTGCATCTCAGGACACTGATACTCAGAGCTGAAAGAGGCACTCAAGGAAACACAATGTCTCACTAAACTGATATAACCCTTAAGACAAGTACCTCTCCTACGGGGTTGCCTTGGAAAGGATTACATAATCAATCCCCTCTATTTTCCATTGAGGGAAGAGTTTATCATGGTATATTACATGTTATATTATTCAGCATTATTATGTGTTATATTGAACATTCATTAAAGACCTACTATGTGCCAGACCCAATGATATCTACAGTATCCATTTCATAATGGGTAAGACAATGGTCTCTGCCTTCAAGGAGCTCAGAGACTGCCAAGAAAAAGTACTACATTGTTCACTTATTGGGATGAGTGTGTGAGAAATTAGCACACACAGAGAGAAGGAGGACTTCTCTCTGCCTCAGGGACCGGAAACCTTTACACAGAATGAAAGAGCATGGAAAGTTCAAGGAATGTCAAATAGTTTTTTGTGACCGTCACAGAAGACAAATTGGTGTTCATGGTTGAAGTAAGAGTGGAAAGTAGGCTGTAGCCAGGAGGTCAAGGGCACGTTTATGTTCTTACCTAGACTCACACATTGACATCTGAGGGTCCCAGGACTGGTTCTAAAAGGACTCACCTTTGCAAAATGCCTACTTGAAACCTAAGTTGGACCTCCTGGTATCTGGAGCTACCCTCAGGACATCCAAACTGCATTTAGTAGAGTTGTGTGTGTGTGTGTGTGTGTGTGTGTGTGTGTGTATCTGCTCTGGCCTACATGCTGTGTTTTGAAAATCTTACACAATTGTCCCTTTCCTAATAACTTCCTATCAACTCATCAATTTTTCCACCATTGGTGTTCTTCACAGGAGTTTAGGCATCATGTTCTAAAGGCCTATGTTAAGCTCCCAATATTTACCTGATATATTGGTCTACTTTGTGTTGCTATAATAAAATACCTGAGGCTGAGAAACTTATAAAGTAAAGAGATTCATTTTACTTATAATTTAGGTGGCTGGAGGGACCAAACAGCCTGGCCTTAGCATCCTGGCAAGGGTCCCCTGGCTGCATCATGACAGAGAAATGGAAAATAAACCAATAGTATGCAGGACAAAGAGATTGTTTTGTGAGACAGGAAGCAAGAGGGAGAGCTAAGAACCCATTTTCATGAGATCTACCTCTGCAAAGCCAGCATTAATCCCTTCCAACGGCCATGACTGTGTAACCTAATTACCTTCCCCTAAGCCTTCCACTTTAAGGATTACACCACCCTCACACTGCCACACTGGGAATCCAGCTTCCAGAATGAAACTCAAACTAAATTCAGACAACAGCACATAATGTGTTCCATTGTTAATTATCAGAAAAATCTAAGTTCTTTTCAAGACAATGGCTACCACCACAAACCTACCATATCATGTAAAGGCACATGTCTCAGGGCATCAGGGCAACGAGAAGATACTACATCCCCAATACAGTGGAAAGAAGCCATTTTGAGGGGAATGTAAATGTGGTCCTAGAAGCAAAGACTGCCATCTGCCCTAGAAAGAACAGCCCAGGCTGTCTTAGAGTACTTCTTCCCTAAGTTCGTAATGGGGACTTTCATTAAACCACCCTGGGGAAAGTGTTTGTGTGACTATGTGTGCTAATAGGAAGGAAATTACACTCTCAATGCTGGTATACGGAAGACTTAGCTGATACATTAGCATCCTGATCTGACATGGCTGTCAGAAAAATTATCCGTGACCCAGAAGGGGCCACACTAAAGGTGATTTATCCTCTTACTTGGCTTAGCCTGAGCTCTCCCCAGAGAAGGCCATGCCAATTAAGCAAAAAATAAGGCAAATAGCATGTGTTGTGGTGCCTGGTGTTGACTGCTCCTCCAGAGAGACCTACAAATTAATTTTCTCATCGTTGCCTAGCTCTGCAACCAGGTCCAAAATGGAAAACTCAGCAGTTTATCTCCTTAATCTCTTACTCCCTTTTTCATCCACTCTTTTTCCAAACAAAATTAAATCATTTAACAACGATTTTAATAAGCACTAAAAAGTGTAATGAAGCAGATAATGAAGAACTCAAATTATTTTCTTTATCTGCTTTGTACTTAATTTATTTTGTATGTTTCCTTCGCATGCCTCTTCCCTGAGAGTGTTTCCGACATTAAGATTTTAGATAAATGTTTCATGTAGTTCCACTGAAACCTGGTAAACATCTTGATTTGAAAGCTGAATGGTATCCTGTCCAGACCACCAATGACAGGGTTTCAAAGTCCATGTCCGGGACATGGTGTTCCTTCCTCGGGATAGGGTGTCACTCAGGATCCAATGAATCCTCTCTTAAGTCTCAAGCCAAATGGGTCCCTCCTGGGGCTAAGGGAGACATGTGGTTTCCACTTTGAGTCTGGCTACAAATGGAAAGGAAGTGTGGTGATGTTGAACTGGACACCTCTAGTTTCCCGTTATGAATCTTGGTTTAGAGGGTCCAGATTAAGTTGTGCCAGAAGCAACAGAATCCAGAGATCCAAGTCCATGCCTTTGTAGCTCCTAAGAGTTCTGCCGTGTGCTTGAACACCATTCGCCAATTCTCCATAAGATGCTCATAACTGTTCCACGACCTACGGCATGTTTGTATTGGATAAGGGAATTTAGCCAGTTATTTCTCCTCAAAACTCTGCAGTGACTCCCATGACAATCATCCAGATGACAGGATAAAGAGTACAGGTAGACAGCTGAAAGAGGATGTGCTGACAAGCACTGTGTCCCATTTCTTAAAGCCCACAAAGGGAGGTAGGCTGCTCTGTCCAGAGAGTTTAGACAGAATGGATACCAGAGAATATGTGCGAGCCATGCTGCTTTGTTCAAGTGTGTAATATTTATTTCAGTAAAAAGAAAATAGAAGTATAGTTTTGAAACCCAATCTCAGCTTTAAAAAAAGATGGGAAGGTAGTAAGCTTCTTTAACGATATATTAGAATGATTTTTAGGAAAACTGTAACTCTTAAATGGCAGCCAGCAGGACCCTATTTGGAATAACCTTGAAGCTGGAGTCAAGGGTGAGGTTCCAGGAGAAGGTTTAGTGTACTGGGTCTGTAAAGTCTCTGATCTAGGTAAGACAGGATGGGGGATGAGCGATTTTGCCCTCACAGACAGTCTAGGTGAGCACTGAGAGGACGATGGGTGCAGGAGGACCTCCGAGCTCCTGGGCTCTAAGGAGATGTGTGAACTGGACTGCAGGACAATATTCCTTTTCTGTCTCCAAGATTCTCCATGGCATCCCTGGATGGACAGAATGCCTTCTAGGACAATACCTGGCTGTGCTTACTGGTATGGTAATCTCTGTAGACCTCAGCTTCCCCATCTGCACAATAGGCATGATAAAAGGTGATATCAACCATACAAGACTGTTATGAAAATTATATGAAATGAAAACCACAGCCCAAACTCAGAACACACTGGTGGGTTCTCAGAGCCAATATGGCTGTTGGGTGCTTCCTGTGACTCTGAGCTCGTTCCCCTCAGCTAGCCCTCCTCCTTTTCTACATCTCTCCACTTTCCCTGAAAATTCCTGATGCCCTCAGCTCTGTGCTAACGAGGGGTTTTTTTGAGCAGGGATTGATTAAAATGTAGTGGCATATCCTCATTTTGTATCACCACGTGTGTGACTAATAGCCATGGAATTCATGCCACAGATAAATAATTGGCCCTGCAACCATCCTCCATGTCTTTAGAGACGTGCAACCATGATCCATCATAGCTGCAGACATCTCAATGAGCATCATCTCTAGATCATAATAGATCATGTTACATTTGTATATGCTCAGGAACATAATTTACTATTAAATGGGGCCAAGATCAGCACCAAAGAAATTTTCCTTCCATGGAGGCGGACTCTTCAGCTGCATTATATGCATGCTGTAGTTTTTAAAATATTAATTATATTGTAAACTAAAGGTTTACTTTATGTAACATAAATCTGGGTGTCTCTTCTTTCTGTGAGCCCAATAAATACACTTCTCATCAACTTTTAATTATGCTGTTTGCATTATTCTGTCCTGAGGATGAGAGTGCATGCTAAATCATGGCCTTCTAATGTGGATTACAGCATAAGTTTAGTTAATTAAACCATATATTTTATTAGTTCTTGCACCTCCATCTTGTAAAACCATGCATTATTATGTTGAAGGGGGGGCACTAAATAACATAGCAAGGGTGTTTTTATTGTTATTGTTATTACTTATTCTGGAGATTCAGATAATTTAGGAAAAGTTAAATAGTTTTATCTCTGGATGATTTTGCTGCCCTCTGGACTCCGGACACAGTCTCTGAAGGCAGGGTTAGGTATAGATAGGTTGTCAATGGACCAGGCAAGGAGCAGCTACCCAGGCACACTCATCCGCCTGACTTATTCCTTTACTTTACTTTGTGCCTCTGGGTGAATGGCTTCAGACCATTAGGACTATTTCCAAATGGTTCTTTGATTCATGCAAAAACACACCATCCCTCTATATCTAAAGGAGCTTATTCCAGAATCTGCACCCCATGGATATGAAAATCCATGGATGCTCAAGCCCCTTGTATAAAATGATTTGGAATTTACCAATACACATCCTCTCACACACTTTAAATCATCTCAAAATTACTTAAAAATACCAAATGCAGTGTAAATGCTTTCTAAATAGCTGTGATTCTGTTTTATTTGGGGAATAAAGTCAAGGGGAAAAGTCTGTACCTGTTCAGTATGGACACAGTTTTTTCCAAATATTTTTAGTGCAATGTTGGTTGAACTGGTGGATACAAAGCCCATGGATATGGAGGAATGGCTATAACAGGGCTTTAAGATATGATGATTTTGTTCCAAGTTTTAGAGATGTTGATTATAGCTAGAATGGAATCTGCACCATCCCTTGAGAAAGGGATGAGGCACTGGAGAGGTTCAGGGCCTGCCTGGGGAGCACTGCATCTCCACCTCTGCATTGCAGGCTATGTGCCATCAACACGTAGAAGGCAAGGAGTGAAAGGAAATGCATGTGACTGCAGACCAGGTATGCGGTGATGCTAGCCTCAGTTTTCTCATCTGAAAATGGGGTGCATGGAACTTCCCCTTCAAGGCATTGTAAAGGTTGAGTGAGGCATATTGTAAGTCAACTGCTGATACACAATCAATGTGTAATCAACACTATTCTTGTTCATATTCACAGAGAATAGAGGGTCTGACAATCTGAGCACACAGCACTTGGTACCAAATCCACATGATCAGCTGATGGCTGTAGGACCAGACAGCTGGACCCAAGACATTTTTAAATGAACGGATAGGCACTACAGCTAAAGCTATAATTGTGGCAAATTGCATATTCTTGCTTTTCCTGATGTTGACTGTTGAGTTGTATTGCCCTGTTGGTCCCAACTGACCCCAGACCTGGACCCTTGATATTGCTGTGGCCATCTCCCTGGCTTTCTCATCTGGTCATTCACTCTGGTGCCCAACACCCCATGGCTCGTGGCTTCTCAATGCACAGGGAGAGCAGACGGATGTAGGTAACAGCCTCAAGGCATTATGGGACCCCTTTCAGAGCCAGCGCCTTTATAAACACCTCCCCAGGAGTGTGCTGGCTTTATCAGCAACTTCATTCTGCTCCCCTTCCCCCACCAAAAAATAAATAAAGAACAGAGGCAAGATCTGTTTTGTTTCAAATTTAAAAGCCTTTGAAGGCACAACTATTTGAGAACAATAAAAAAAGGCATTTCGTTCTCTTAACTCCTGCTCAGGTGGTGAAGCCCCCCTTCTCCCCACAGGGAGGGGAAGAGGGGCCGCTGTGTTTTATGGGTGTCTCAGGCTCCTCTCTTGCACCCCGTATCCCCAGAAGGTCCTACAAGTGTGCAGCCCTCCAGGACAGAGTCCACTGCACAGCTTGCAATGAACAAAGCCCGCGAGTCACAGCAACACGACCAGGGGCAGCTGGAAGAGCCTTTGCTTGCCACCCCCTCCTTTGCTGGAGTGTGGGTGGGGACCAGGAGAAGGAGACCCCAGGGGGAGACCTCTTGCCTGTAATGGATCCCATATGCCAAGGGCTGAGTTCTGATATTCTCCAGTCCCGAAGCACCTAGGCTTTGATTTTTATTTTATTTTGTATGGGTAGAGGGAAGGAATCAGTATGCTTGGGCCTCAGATCTCAACCTGACAGCTCAGCATTAAATAACACATTAAACGTAAATGTTAATTTTCCCCCCAGTGTGGCTGCGTGTGGTCTTACCTCTCCCTCTGCCCTGTGGCTCTCGACTCCCTTTCTTTAATGCTTTTTTTCTCTACCTCTTTTAAAAGTTAAAAAGAGGTTTATGCTCTTGACTATGAAAATGCCACACACACACACCCAGTTTGAGGATACAGAAAGGAGTCTGACAATTTTCCATAACTTATAACTGTATGAGTAGAATAATGCTGAAAAGACAGGGGGCTGGTAGGGAGTTCAGTGGAGGCTCCGTACCCAAGTCTCAACGTTGGTAGTCTGATCAAGAGTTGGTGACATGAAAATCTAATTGTTTTTTTTTTTCTGTTCTTTCAATTCAACATCATATAGAGCCCCCTTCCCTAATTTGTAGTGCTCTTTTGAAGAAAAGACAGCAAAATTTCAAGATCTATACTGCTGACAAATAGAAATCCTCATCTACATTCTAACTTCTAAGAGCTTGTAACCCCTCCTATCAAGCCAGGGCTCCTCCGGCTTGAGTTTTACAATTTAATGTCAAATTCACACCCCTTCAAAAGTAAAGGAATTTCAGTAATCAATGGCTAAAGGCTGAGAACTTTTGAAAGAATGTGAGCTTGAACCATCTTAGTCTGAAAAGCCCCTACAATCCTCTATATGGATGACAAATCCAAGAGGACCCGGATGGAGCACAGACCTGAAGCGTTTTCCGTTTGATCTGGCGGACACTGCATCTCCATCAGGACAAGGGGGCTTTGCAGGAAAGCAGAAGCCAAACTGAATTCCAGATGGAAAGGAAATTCAAATGTCACCCTGGGACGCTGATGATCTGGTTTAGTCATTAAGGAAGCCACAGCTAACAGAAAGCTTCAATCCGAGCCGTTAAGAATTTACTAGTTTTGTCTCTCAACCCCTACTGCGGGAGACCCCTGTGAACCTTTATTTTCCTTCTGAGGCTGTCCTGAGTTTTCTTCTTTAACATTGTCCCTGATTTATGGTATGTCCACATTTCCCTGGATAGTACCATCTTTTGAGTTATACATCATCAGAGTGACTCATTCTGATGATGTATGGCCCCAATACATCATCAAAGCTCCTTGCTCTGCCGTTGCACTAATGATATGTTAGTGTAATACATCACCAGGCTGAGCTGCAGCTGTGATGGATGGAGCTGAGGGTGATGGGAGTCCATGGAGAGGAGGCTGAGGAGCAGGTTATGGGTAGGCACAGGAGGAAAATTTGTCAATCCCAAGTCGACCTCCCTTCCTGGCACCAAAGCTCACTCTGAATTAGTACTGTGGTGTCAATCCTTAAAGAAACACAGAAGCATGCATTATCCCGGAAAATAGTGTGAACTCAGGCTTGTGGATAGATGACCGGCATGTTGAGAGTCTATATATATATATATACATATATGTATATATATATATATACATGTATGTATATTAATATATATATATATCTCACTGTAATTAAGGGTAGGAGAAATCAGTTGGATTAAATTGGACAAGAAAAGGAGCAACAATTTGGACCTTTAGTATCTTGGCGTGAGGGAAATGCATGCTCACACAAGAATGCAAGAAACAGAAATCTACCACCTATACTCATAACTCTCCAGTCAAGCTCACATAGAAAGATCTGGGAGTTCTCCACTGCCATTTTCTCAGGTCATCCTCCCCTCAGTGCATATGCCTGCCCAGGGCTTCTGACTAGCTTCACCGTAGGGAATTTTGACATATGAGCATTTGTTGGTAGACGGATCCAAACGCTAGACTGAACTCAAGTCTGTATGGTCAATAGCTGGAACTCCAGTTTCCTTATCTGTAAAGATAGATGATAATATAACCTACTTCATGGATTCGTTATGAGTGTTATGGGAGTGAAACACTGTAAAGTACCCAAGTACCCAAATCTAAGTATGACGCAAGCATCAACCAACGTAGCCGTGACTACAAGAGCTCCCACTCCTGCTGTTGCTGCTGCCACCACTGCATCCATGGTCTCTTCCAAACTGTCTTTCCCATACCCCCCAAAAAGACTTGCATGTTTTATCTCTCACTCAGAAGGTGACAATGCACATTAGCATTGTAAAGCATCTGAGGACTTTAACTAAATAAAACCAAATGCTACTTCTAATTCCAGTGGACTCTGTACTGGGTACTCAGACAAATTCACCTGCTAAAGTATACACACAGCTGGTAAATTTGCTATAAATAATTCTGATAGAGGCACAATTTCACTCCATAAAATTAACCACCTCGTAGTATACAATTCAGTAGCATTTAATACATGCCCAATGTTCCACAACCATCCCATCTATCTAGTTACAAATTTTTATCACCCTGAAGGAAACCCGGTACACACGATGCACTCAGTCCCCATCTCCACTCTGCACAATCCTTAGCAACCACCAGTCTTCTTTATGTCCCTGTTGATTAATTATTTGGGATATTTCATATACATGGAATTATGCAATTTGTGACCTTTAGTATCTGGCTTATTTTACTGAGCATTATGTTTTGAAATTCATCTACACTGTAGCACATACCACTTCTTTTTACTTTTCTATAATTAATATTCTATGGTGTGCATCTCTATGCCATAATTTGCTTACCCATTCATTGATTGATAGACATTCAGGCTGTTTCTACCTCTTAGCTACTATAAATAGTGCCACTATACACAAGTATCTACGTGAGTCCCTGCTTTCAATTCTTAGAAGTACATGCTTAGATTCGCCGAATGACATGGTAATTTAACATTTAACTTGGTGAAAACTGCTGAGTTGTTTTTTATGCCAGATGAAACATTTTGCATAGCCACCAGCAATTTACAAGGGTTCCATTTCTCCACATCATCTCTTACACTTCTTGTGGTACTTTTTATTTTTACTATAGCCATTCTAGTGGCTGTGAAGTGACAGCTCACTGTGGGTTTGGTCTGCATTTCCAAATGATACCGGTCACTTTGTTTTCTCCTGACGGGTTGCATTTGTAAACCTTTGGAGATATGATTGTTCAAGCCCTTTCTTCTATTCTTTAGTTGGATTCTTTGTCTTCTTATTGTTGAGTTGTAAGGAGACTTTACATACTTTAGAAGGCATATCTTTATCAGATATATAAGTTGAGAATGTTTCTCCCATTTTATTGTGTCTTCACTTTACTGATAATGTTCTTTGACATATAAAATTTTAAATATGATAAAGTCCAATTTATATATATTTTTTCTGATGCATTCAAAAATACTAATTTCACCTCAACTGTCCCACAGATCTTAATTTGTTCCAACATCAGTTTTAAAATCCAAAGTCTCATGTATGTAGATGTCCTCTATATTAGATATGGAAGAAGTTGGAGTGGTAATTTATTCTGGGGCAAAGTTTCACCCCAGCTGTGAACCTGTGAGAGTAGATAAATTTGTGTGCTTACAAAATATAATGAGGGAACAGGCAGAGGATAGAGCTTCCCTTTCCAAAAGGGAGAAAGAATCTTCTTTGGTTTGATGTGCCACCTTCCAGACCTAAGTGGGTGACAGAACTACTCCCACAATTGTGGGAGTATCACCTTGCCCCCGTGGTGCTCTACCCTTCAGGCACTGGGTGGGGTGTGCTTGACCACAGAAACCAGAAAGCCAAGTCTACCTTGTGAACCCAGGGATAAACCTGCCCCGCCTCTTGGCTTGCAGTAGGAGTGGCAGACCCAAATCCCTGAGTTATCCTCAATATCATTCTTCCCTTTAGCTGGGAAGTAATGCACTACAGAAAGCACAATAGCATTAGAGTACCAGCTTCTAGCATCCAAAACATCTGGCTGACAGCCATCTTCAGTCTATCCTTTCTCTTTTTTCCCTTTAGTTCAATCCAGTTTTTTTTTTGAACAACCTTACAAGATTTTAACAAAATAATATAAAATGTGTATATATTCTGGATATTGCAATTACCCCCAGGAGTGCCCCCCCCAATTCAATCCAGTTTTTGATGACGTAATCAAACCTTCTCTTTAAGTCCCAACACACCTTTAGCATTCTCCTTCTAAAGTACTTCCTCATTTCTTTGTAATATGGACTGGCCAAGGATTTCCAAAAACTTTCAGTTCTGTTTCTTTTTTACATAACAATTCCTTCTTCAGTTGTCTCTTATGCCATTTTATAATACCAAGCTGCTCCAACATTTTCTTAGAAATCTCTTCAACTATTTAATTGTATCACTTGCATTCTCAATTTTCTGCCAAACACCAGGTCATAGTTGTAACTTCTTTTGACTTTATAGCAAGGACTGAACTTCCTACACTTTCCAACTGCTTGCTCCTCATTTCTGACTGAACTCATGAGTTTCATCCTTAATGTGTATGTTTCTACCAATATTCTAGTCATGATTTTAGTGTTTTCCCTAAGGAGATGGAGACTTTCTCTTCAGTTCTTCTATTTTTTTTCTGACTTCTAACCAGATTTCTAGCATGCACATCAAAACTCCACCCCTCACTCAGTTACAAGGACAGTGCCATGCTTGTAGGTTATTATTACATTGGCACCCCAAATCTGTCTTAGTTTGGGATGCCATAACAAATACTATGGACTGGGAAACTTAAATAACAGATATTTATTTCTCACAGTTCTGGAGCTAAGAAGTCCATGATTAAGGTGCCAACAGATTTGTTCCTGATGTGAGCCTTGTTATTGGTTTGCAGATCCCTGGTGTGTCATAATGTCCTCACAAGGAGGAGAGACAGAGAACACAAGGCAGAAAGAGCTCAGAGATGAGCTCTTCTTATAAGAATACTAATCTCATCATGGGGGCTACCCTCACGATCTAATTTAAGCCTAATTACATCTCAAAGGTCCCACCTTTAAATACTATCACTTTGACCCTATAATCCCAGCAGCTCTGGAAGCTGAGGCGGGAGGATCACAAGTTTAAAACCAGCCTTAGCAATTGAATGAGGCCCACAGCAACTTAGTGAGACCCTTTCTAAAAAAAACAACCCAAGGGCTGGGGATGAGGCTCAGTTGGGTTCACTTCCTGGTAGCAACCCAAAATAAATAAAAATTAAAAAATATCATCACCATAGGAGTTAGGAATTTGACAAATCTGGGGCACACAAACATTCAGGCATAGCATTATTTTGTGTGTGTGTGTGTGTGTGTCATGTTGAAGAATCCATTGGCACAATCAAGATTGTGGAGGTTTCTCCCTTTACTTTTTTTTTAAATTTTTCTTGTTTTAGCTGTAGGTCTTTGTATCATTGAACATTTTGAGGTGTTTTATGTATGTGATGGGAGGTAGGCGGTCCAACTTCATTCTTTTCCATGTGGACCAGTTGCTCCAGCACCATGTCTTGGAAAGACTATTTTTCCCCATTCAAGAGTTTGTTACCCTGTCAAAAAAAATATGGGCAGATAAATAGAGAGTACCATGAGTAAGAATTTAATGTATCACATATGAGCTCCATGAAAAGTAAATTAAATCTTCAGGGAGACAAAAAGAAATCAGTGCTGGAATAGGGAAGCATGAGGAGAAAGCAAAAGTCCCCTATCAGTGCTGTGCCTAGGAGTGTTGTGATTGGGCTTTGGGCAGGGAAGGGAAACTAAATCTAAGGGATCCTCACTGGGCCAGTTACTACCTGACAAGTGGCACACCAGCCTCTGGGGGAAGCAATCACAAATCCTCCCTGGAACAAAGAATGTGTCCTGTTGTCCTCAGATCTCATCAGATTAAGTACAATCAAATGTAAAATCACTATCTCAACCTACCAGACATGGAAGAATCCAGGGAATAACTCATTAGCAGAGAAAAGGAGCCAGAAGAGATTTAGATTATGAAGGACTAAAGACACTGGAACTTTCAGACAGGCAATGTAAAACTGTGATGTAAGATGTGTAAATGATCGAAACACAGAAGCTCTAAAATGAAGGAACTAGAAACTATTAAATATGATTATACGGAAGACATGACTCAAAAGTAGTTTAGAGATGAAAAAATATAGCTTTGAACTGAAAAAATAGTGAACTGATTAAAACACAGATTATATAAGGAATTACTTTACTTGGAATTAGAACTGAGAAAATTATTCAGAAGGCAGTGCTGAAAAATAAGGAGATGGAAAACATAAAAGAGATATTGAAACATAAATAATAAAATAACCAGGCTTGGGATTCAAACCCTAAGGGTCCCAGAGTAAGAAATTAGTAATAATCAAGGAACAGGAAAAGAAATTTGAAGGTGTATTAGTTGAGAATTTTGCAAACCTCATCAAAATAATAGATTCATAGACATAGAAATATAGATGCCATTTAATGCCAGAAAGTTCACACAACAATAACAAATAATAATTCAACTGCATCATGCCAAAGACAAAAGATCTTAAAAACAGCAAGAAAGAAAATTCAGACACTTAAAAGTTATCATGAGGTGGAAGCATACCTATAACCGAAGCCAAAAGATGATGGTTAACATATATTTAATGGTGAATATGGGTTCAACAAAACCATCTTTCCAGAATAAAAATGAGAGAGAGATTTCTAAACAGTTTTTATCAATAGGCATTTCCTCAAAGAACATCTAAAAAAATGCATAGACATAATTGGATATGAATTAGTAAATGTACACATAATTCTAAACAAACAGCATTTCTGTAAAATATTCACTATAGTAATACTATTGATGGAAAATTTATGGAGTTTTTTAAAGGAGAATAGAAACAAAAAGGTGAAAAGGAATAGTGTGTAAATTGTAAAAGTTAGGGTCTCTTTCAATTTAGAAAAATGGAAGAAAAGACATAGTTACACATTGCATGGAATAAAAACAAAAGAATACCATTACCATGCATATAAAAATTTAAAAAAATTGAAGGAAACACAAATTCTTTGGAACTATCATGTACTAAAATTGATTCAAACAATGAAGACAATGCTCCCATGAACTATTAAAATATTTAATCAATAGACAAAACAACAATCAAGTGGGTAGTACCAAATTTTCAAAAACAAACTTAAAGTTCATTCCTATATGCAATACCTTCTTGAGAATAGAAAAATATGTTACTATAAATTATTTGGTAGCAAAACCAATTAAGGATCATAAAAGAAAAAATATATATGAAATTCTCAAAAATCTACAAATGTTCTAATTGGATCCAGCAAAAATGGATCATGATAAACTCAAGTTTGTGGAAAGATGATTTAAAACTAAAGTACTTTTAAATGTAATGTAAAACATTAAAGATCACATATATGACTATTTTTTAGTTTTTTTAAGGAGAGAGAGAGACAATGAGAAAGAGAGAGAGAGAAAGAGAGAAAGAAAGAATCAGTTCTATTTAGTTTTTCATGTGGCTTTCATTGCTCCAACACTTGTTTGTGTACGTGGTGCTGGGGTTTGAACCTGTGTCCTTGCACATGCCAGGAAAGCACCATAATTGCTGAGCTATCACTCCAGCCCCATATATAACTATTAAAAAGAAAATTATATGATTATCTCAGTAGTCACAGAAAAATAATTTCCTAAAATTAACAACTATCAACAAAAAAGAAAAAAAGTATAACTAAATGAACAAACAAAAAATTTTAGGAAATGTCCTTCCTTAATTTTGTAAAAGTATTTAGCAAAGAACTATAGCAAGTATCATTCTTAATGAAGAAGTTATAATTATTTCCTGCGAATTCAGAAGTAAAAATGGAGTTCCAATATCAAGATTTTTATTAAACATCATAACGGAAATTCTTGCTTGTGCAGTGTTATGGTTTGAATGTGAGGTGTTCCCCAAAAGCTCACATGTGATAATCCAGGAAGGTTGAGGTGAAATGATTGGGTTATATGAACCTTAACCCGATCAGTGAGTTAATCCCCTGATAGGAATTAACTGGAAACTGTAGGCGGGCAGGGTTGGCTGGAGATGGGTCAATGGGGGTGTGCCTTTAGGATATATGTTTTGAATCTGGTTTTAGTTTCTCTTTCTGCTCCCTGGAGCCATGCTTTCCTCCAAGATGTTCACCCTCATCTTGAGCCCTGAGGAATGCAGCCAGCTGTCCATGTACTAAGTAAGACCTCTGAAATCATGAGCCATCAAATAAAATTTTCCTCCTAAAGTTGTTCTTGTCAGGTCCTTGAGTCACAGCAACAAAATAGCTGACTAAAACATACAGTAAGAAAAGGGTAAGAAATACAAAGAATAAGGGTGGATAAGGATAGTATAGATACAGATGATATAAGGGACTACATTGAAAATTCAAAAGAATGTAAAGACAAGTTTTAAAAATTGGAGATTTCTAAGGTGGCAGGATATAAGTGTAATATATAAAAATAAATTGCAAATTAGGCAAGTGAAATAAATAAACAATATCCAAACTGGAAAGGAGAAATTCAACTTATCAGTTTGCACATAGTGTGATTTCATTCACAGACCTAGATTTCAAACATTCCACCAGAAGTCTTTTAGAATTAATAAACAAAGAAAATATGCAGCATACAAAATCAACATATAAAAAATCATTAGTATTTTTATACACCAATAGAAAACTGAATGACAATGAAATTGAAGAAAGCAGTCCCATTCAAAATAGCCACAAAAAATAAAGTAGGAATAAATTTAACCAATGGTGCTGAAGATCACTACAATGAAAATTATAAACATTGATGAAGGAAGTTGAAACAAACACACAGAAATGGAAAAACATCCATGTTCATTGATTAGAAGGATTTCTGTTGCTAAAATTTCCACACTATCAAAAGCGATGTACAGATTCAATGCAGTCTTCATCAAAATTTCAATGACTTTAAACATAGATGTAGAAACAAAAATCCTAAAATTCATATGAAACCATGAGCATCTGAAAAATCAACACAATCCTGATCAAGAAGAATAAAACTGCAATCAACACAATACCTGACTTCAGAAAATCCTACAAATCTATGGTGACCCAAAACAACACAAAGACACAGAGAAATGGAAGATAATAAAGAGTCCAGAAACTAATCCACAAAATTTTAGCCAACTGATTTTCAATAATGGTAACAAGAACATATGTTAGAGAAAGGACAGTCTTTTGAATAAATGGTGGCAGAAAAATTGGATATCCATATGCAGAGGAATGAAACTAGACCCTATCTCTCACCAGATAAAAAATAAACTCAAAATTGATAAAAAATTAAATAAAATGTTAAACTATTATAACAAGACATAGAGGAAACACTTCAATATATAGGCATAGGCAAAAATTTTTTTGTTTGTTGCTTATGTCTCCCAAATCACAGACAACAAAAACAAAAATATACAAATGGGATTATATCAAACTAAAAAAGGTTATGTACAGCAAATGAAAAAATCAGCAGAGTGAACAGAAAAAATAGCAACATGTGAGAAAATATTTCCAAACATTCATCAAACAAGGAATTGTTATCCAGATTATGTAAGGAACTAAAACAACTCAACAGCAATGAAACAAATAATCTGCTTTCCAAGTGGCAGATTATCTCAAAGGACATTTCTCAAAAGAAACATACAAATGACCAACAAACACATGGAAAAAACCCAAAATACTTAATGTTGAGATATCATCTCAACCCCATTAGAATAGCTATTATGGAAAGAGAGAGAGAGAGAGAGAGAGAGAGAAAGACAGAAATGCAAGTGAAGATGTAGAGAAATAGGAACTCCCATATACTAATAGTAGGAATGTAAATTAGGGCAGCCATAATGGAAAACAATATGGAAGTTCATTCAAAATCTAAAAATAGATGTATCATGTGATCCAGCAATCCTACTTCTGGGGACATATCCAAAGGAAATGAAGCATCTATGTTTATTGTGGCACTATTCACAAGGGTCAAGATACAGAATCAATTGGGGGGTCCATTGATGGATGAATGAACAAAAATGTGGGTTATATATATGCCATAGAATACTAATTCAGATATAAAAAAGAATGAAATACTGTAATTTGCAGCAAGACAAATACAACTGATAGACACTGTTATGTTAAATAATCCAGACATAGAATTATAAATCGCATTTTTTCTACTCACTGGAAGAAACTAAAAAGTTTATCTCATAGAAAAACAGAGTAAAATAGAGGTCTCCAGATACTGGAGTGGGAGATTAGAGGGAAGTGAGATAATGGGTACCAAAATACAATTAGATGGGAGGAATTGGTCTTAGCGTTCTACAGCACCATAGGGTAGCTATAAGGTTCAACAACTCATGGTTTATTTAGAAATAATTAGAAGTGTCTAAAGTTTCCCAGCACAAAGAAATTAGAATGTATAAGGAGATGGCAAATGACATTTACTCTCTTAGATCATTATTTATTGCATGCACATGTCAAATTATTTTACTGTACCCCATAAATATGTACAAATATTGAATATCAATGAGAAAATTAAAAATTAATCGCATTGTCTTATATCAATAATATTTAGATGTAAGTTAAATAAAAGGGTACCACTTAGAGCAGAAAAAAAATACCTAGCAATAAATTTTACAAATGATCTGCAATTCCTTCATGTAGAAATATTAAAATTTGTATTGAAAAATTTTAAAGAGACTTAAATAAATAGAAAAAATTCCTTGTTAGTGTGAATTGAAAGACAAATTTCTGAAGACATCAGTTCTCTCAAAATTAAGTTGAAGATTTGATGAAAAGCCAATAAAAACTCCAATTGAGTTATTTTTAGGGAATTTAAGAAGCTGTTTCTAAAATTTATATGAATGAACAAATGCTTCTAATTAGCCAAGACACTCCTAAATAACATTGATTGAACAAGGATATTCATTACTAGATATCAAAACTTATTTTAAGGCCAAATAATTAAGGTAATGTAACTAATACGCAGAAAATATTAGAAAAAATAATTTGGAAAAAGTAGAGTTCAGACAGAATCCCGTGCATACATGCACACTTGATTTAGGTCAGAGAAGATATGTTACATCACTGGAGGGACTGGTAAGTAAGTGGTTCTGGGTTCCACTTATGAATAACATAAATAAATATAATTGCATACCTATCTCATTCAACACACTTAATTCCAGATGGGTTCATTACTTAAATATAAATATTAAATAATTAAAATCTAGAAAGACACGTAAGAGAATATCTTAATGTAATTGAGCTAGGAAATGATTTCTTAAACAAAATTCAAAAATTGCTGACCATAAGAGCTAAATTCAACTCCGTTGAAATGCATATTTTTATTCCTTCAAGGGCACCCAAAGAGATAAGCCATGTGGTATGGAATGTGTTGCATTCACCAATAAAGGGTTAGTGACTTAAAAACATTAACAACTTCTCCAAATTAAAAATAAATAAAAAATTATTTTAAAAATTGTAAAGGGAAGTCTAATGGTCACACACACACACACACACGCATACACACACCTATTACAACAAATACATGCAGCAACATAGCAGAATACAAAAACAACACATAAGAATCTATTTCTAACAACGAACAACTCAAAAAGGAGAGGAAGAAAACAATTACATTTGCAATAGCATCAGCTTAAGCAAATTAGTGAGCCCCTGTCTCAAAATAAAAATAAAAATGGGACGGGGATGTGGCTCAG